>JAPPVO010000007.1:110232569-110444349 GCA_030407325.1 Camellia japonica
AACCAATAAAAATGGAAATCAAGGGCGTTTGTTCTTTGTTTGCCCATCAAATATGTAAGTTTGCCATACATATTGTAAGAACCATAAAAATGGAAATCAAGGGCGTTTGTTCTTTGTTTGCCCATCAAAATATGTAAGTTTGCCCATCAAATATTAGTAGTCACTAATATTTGTCTTATTCAACTAACTGATTATCCTGCATTGCAGAGTAACACTCCCACTCCCCATTGCAATTACTTCAAGTTCGTGGATGAAGATGATGAAGACATTACGTCCAGAATCTGTTCCAACAGTACAGCTTGTGATTGTATAACAGTAAAAGACTTTAACGATGTAAGGACGAGGCTTGATTACATGGAAAATCACTATGGTCGATGGCTTCAAAGGATGGAAAATAATATCAAAGCGATGGTATATTTCATTGTATTTTCTATCATTTTGTACTTTATGATGTAACTTTTGTACTTTATTGTATTTTGGGAAACTGAATGGAAGTTTGTACCATTTTGGGTTTTATGTACTTCATGATGTAACTTATGTTTATGGAATTAACTTATGAAACATTATGGATTGATTTTAATTGTAATCGAATTAATTTATGAAACATTATGTACTTCATTATGGATTGATTTTAATTGAACTTAGTTTATGAAACTGAATTAATTTTAATTTTAAGGCTTCAATGTTTATCTGTTGAATCCATTATGTACTTCATTATGGTTTGATTTTTGGGAAACATTGGTTGATTGCCCTTACATTGTGGCCTCAACATGTTATCTGTTATCTGTTATGGAATGAACTATGGAATGAATTTACATTGGTTGAACATATGGCCTCAACTGGTTCTGAGTATGCCAGCAACATGTCTTACTTAAGTTTATCATCCTTAGTCTCATTATTACTTACTTAAGTTTATCATCATTACTTACTTAAGTTTATGACTTAAGTTTATCATCATTAGCAGCATGATAAACTGTTAGCAAGTTTATCTATTATCTGTTAGCATGTTATACTTCTGAGTATGGCAGCAGGATGTTATGCTTCTGAGTATGGCAGCAGCATGAAGCAGCCCAGCAGCATGAGTATGGCACTAACATATTATCAGTATGGCACATTTTGGTTTAACAGTAGTAGCATACCAGAACCAATATGTTATGGTTCTATGAGTATGGCAGCAGATCCAGTAGCTCCAGCAGATCCAACTTTGGCACCAACATGACAGCAGATCCAACATACCAGAAGTTCCAACTTTGGCAGCAGCTCCAGTAGATCCAACTTTGGCAGCAGATCCAGCATACCAGAACCACATGACAGCAAAACCATTAGAACAGATGGGATACCAATACAAGTTAAATATAGATCCAGCATGCCAGAACCAACATACCCAGCAACAGATCCAGCATACCAGAACCACATGACAACTAGATAACAGCATCATATAACTAGCATACCAGAAGCAATACAACAGAACATCAAACATAGACACCAATACAAGTTACATACAGTTGCAGCAGAATCAAAAAATGGATAGCATCACAACAGATGGGATAATGTTTCTAACAAATGAAAAAGCTGAGTAAATGAACATTAAGTGTAAATTAACATCAAGTGTAAATGAACATCAAGTGAAGTTTGTTCACATAGGTCCATCTAAATTAAAACATTGGTCCATCAAAATTGACACATTGGTCCATGTAAATTAACACATTGGTCTATCTAAAATAACACAGTGGTCCATTATTCACACATTGCTTCACAGTTTGCTTTGAACACACATACAAGCCATTAACATTTGAACACACATTCCTTCACATCATTTTCCAGCAGCAATTTGCTTCACAATTTCAGAGGCTATGACTTCACTTTGCAGCCCAATTTCAGCATCAATTTGCTTTTGTTTCTGCTTGTCTATAGCCTAAAAGGGAAAAAGACAGAATTTTGAGCAAGTAAATACATGCTATCACAGAATTTTCATCAACTAAAACCCAGAATTTTCAGCAACTATAAATTAAAAAGACAGCAAGGACGAACCTGACTACACATTAGACTAGTTGATTCTTGAGAATATCGAAACCCAATGTCATATCCACATGAACCTTGAAGTAGTGACTAGAATGTTGGTTGAGCAGAATACCGTTGAGGCATTGAATTTGGGAAATAATTTGGCACTACATACATCTCCTGCAAATTGTTTGCCTACAACAATGTCAGATATTAGGCTTCGCAATCATGGTTTGAGTCACATATTATATCCACACAAAAAATACAATGTTAAACTAACACTTACATGATATGTGGGATACATCAAAGGCGGAGGAATAGAATTACCACCCATGGACAAAGATGAAGGAAGAGGATGAAGGGGAGGAAGAGGTTGAAGAGGAGGAACATGTTGACGAACATAGATATCTCCTCCAACAGATAGTGGAGAAGGTGCAACTGTTGGACTTGCAATAGATTGTGACGAAGCCAAACTGTTAGCACGGGATTTTTTTTTGAAGTTCGCTACCAACACTGCTTCCAATCCACCTTTTACCCTTACTAGTTGCCATCTTTTTCTTCAATCCTTTTGGTTGCACAACATGATTCACATCTTTGCTGCCCACTTCAAAGTTTTGGGTGTCATTATCATTACCTACTTCATTTCCAACACCAAAATGAGCACTTAATTTGCCTTCAACATTCGCACCTAATGTAGCAAGGTGTGCAATACAAAAATCATAAGTTTCTTCAGTTTCAGCAGCTCTACTTGGTAGTGCTCTAAATGAGGTCATCAATGTCTTATACTGCGAGGCTTGTTGGAATTTCATATCTACTTGAATGTCATTCCCCTTAATGTCCTTCACAGTTTCGGCTCTTGCTTGCTTGGTCCACCTCTTTAGAATGTATTGTGGAGGAATGTTTTTCATCTTCAATATGTCTCTAATAACCTTCAATGAGTGATAACACAAGATTCATTCCCTTTCAAACTTTGTACAATTACAACCCAAAGAGCCATCCCTCTCCATCTTCACTTTCCTTGCATGTTTGTTACCAACATCAACAACTGTGTAAATGGTACTAGCCTCGCCATATTCAATTGCTTCTATGTCCGATTCAATGGATCGAAAGTACTCATTTTGAAATTCCTCAAAGATCTTTTTTGTGTAGACATTACCCATTTGAATTAACATTCTTATTATTGCTTTCACCTTTGGCAACCTTTGGCACAAAGCATATCCTGTTTCTAACTCCTTGTATCGCTTCTCGTAAAGTACCCTTTCGAAATGCATGAAGAATTCATTTAAGTTAAAATTAGAATAAATGTAATCCTTCAAAAAAAGTATTAAAAGATTCACTAAGTTGTGTGGTACTCATTCCCGTAGCCCATGTTGATCTAACATATGGCCAGCCCCATTTTTCTTTTACTGCAAAAGTCAATTTCAACCAATGGTTTTCATGCGCATCATATTTATCAAGCATTTCCGCCCACTCTAACTTCCATTGATTTGCATCTTCAATGTTAAAGAAGAATTTATTTAGTACACCCTTTACCCCCTTATCTTGGAACAGACAATTAACATGTTTTAATGCATTTTGCATCAAATGCCAAGTACACAATCGGTGACTTGTGTCAGGCATAACGATGGGTATGGCTTTAGCCATTGCATCATCTTGATCGGTGAACAAAGTTTTTGGTGCCTTTTTGACATAGCCTCTAGAAAATTTTCAAACAATCATACAAACGATTCGGCGGTCTCATCATACAACAATGCTTCACCAAATATAATTGTTTCCCTATGATAGTTGAATCCCACAAAAGGTGCAAAGGGTCTATGTTCTTTGTTTAACTTGTAAGTCATATCAAATGTGACAACATCACCAAATTGGGCATAATCCATGATCATTTGTGCATTGGCCCAAAACATATTGGTTATTTGCTCATCATTATCTAATTGAAAAACATAAAAGAAGGAAGGATTCTGCAAAGATTTTTGTTTAAAGTATTGCAACATATTACCTACTTCCCCATATGCTAAACTTTGTTGTCTTTTGGTTCTCAAATAATTTTTTTGATCTAATTTCGTAAACCTAAGACATTGCCTTCCACCAGCTACCCTACCCATGAGTTCCAAAGAATGGCCTAAACAAAGACCAGATTGTGCCGCCAAATCTAACTCAATTGCTTGGGTAGTCGATATCTTTCTTTGTGACGGCAACATGTGGGCACACTCGGGTGATACAAGATCATAGTTGTGTTTTTCTTTGAAATCAGTCACAACAAATTTCCCAGTACTCTCATCTAATTTAATATAAAGTCGAGCCTCACAACCAGTCGTAGTTTCAGCTCTAGGGTTTTTTGCCAATGGGTCTCACTTGTCAACCTTTCGAAATCCCTCCTTGTTACAAACCAAAAGTCTACAAATAAGTTGGTTAGTGAACTTGTTCTTCCTACAATAATCCCTTCTTATGCTAAATCCCATTATTCCTCCATATGTATTATAAAAATCATACGCACATTGTTCAGAATCAAATGTCATTCCCTGTTTTGGCTTCCAAGCACAATCATTCTCAGGTTTCATATCCATATCAAAATGCAACTGAAAACCCATATAAATAAAATCTTTATTTTAGACACAAAAAAACATAATTTCAGTTTGATAAAATATTCCAACCATAAAAACTTAGAGACTAAGTACAGTTTTAAAAAATTCCAAACACACATTTTTGAGAAGATGATATGTTTCAAGCTCAATCAAACATAATCAATAATCCATTACACAGATAGAGACAGACAAATAATCTTTTCAATTATTAGAGACATTATCTTGTCAAATAATCTTGTCAGTTTGAACTTCAAACTGAAATTGCTTTATTAGAGACATTATTTGAGCTTAATAATGGGTTCAGCTTAACAGAAAATTAGCTTAACCCATTTAGCAAATTAGCAATTTTTTTAACCCATTTCTCCTTATTATTAACAACCTCATTATTTGCTAATTTGTGATTAACAAAAAATGAGGGCAAACCAAATAATGAGGTTGTTAATTTTTTGTTAGACAGAGACAAATGGGTTCAGTTTGAAGCTCAAATAATGGGTTTAGTTGGACGGTATTGTATGTATGTTTGAGCTTAAATAATCTTGTCAATTAACAAATAATCTTGAGGACAGAGACAAACTTATTAGACTAAGTTCAGTTGAAGCTCAAATAATAAATTACACAGTGTGAAGCAATGAAGAAGACTAACCTCTAGTTTGCGAAGTGGGGGTAGATAGAATGAGGGCAAACCAATGGGTTCGGTTTGGAGAGTGCTGTAGAGAGGGTCTGCTGGTGCGACAGGTTCGGTGAGGTGGAGGAGAAGAACGTGACGGCTTTGGTTTGCCAAGGACCCACCCAGACAGAATCTGTATCGATTTGAGACTGGGTTACCGTCGTCGGATCTGCAACGACGTCGAGAGTGGGTCGCCGGTGAGGATGGGTTAGACGAAAGAGAAGGGGTGAGTGCAGGCTGTGTGAGAGGAATCTCTATATCTGTATCTCCTCACAGAGCTGTGTTTTGTTTGGGTGGGAATTCACCAAAATTTCAATTTCTCTCTTTTTTTTTTTAATTTTTTTTTTATCTTAGCCGTTGGCTGTGCAATGGCTGATCTCAGCCGTTGCAAGTAGGATATGGAGGAGGCTTCTCAAGAAGGGGATCCGGACTCGTGCTAATGGTGTGTAGTTATAGTGGAAAAAGAGATGATATTGGGGGGAGAGAGGGAGAGAGAGAGAGAGAGAGAGAGAGAGAGGTGCTTTTTTGGCATGCCCCCATTAGGTTTTTTTAGTAAATTACAAACACCTCTTGAGATTTACTTAAATTATAAATTACCTCTTGTGATTCTAGAAATTACATTATGCCCCTTAAGATTTCTAATTTTATACCAAATGAGTCCTTTTTATTAATAAATCATCAAGTTAATTAATGGTATTTAACAATGTTAAAATTTTATTTCAATTAATAATTCAGATAATTTTATTATTGTACAGGTGAATAGTTAGAAATTTCACTTTTTTAATTAATTCTGTTAAATAAAAATTTTGACATTGAAGTATTTGTAATTTTCCAAATTACGGGGGCAATTCGTATTTTAAGCAAACCTCAGGAGTGTATTAGTAATTTACTTTTTTTTTTTTTTTATATATATGCAAAATGTATCCTCTCACTTATGCTCTTTGGCTAGTTATTTTATTTTTATTTTTTATTGTTCACAATATGTAGTTTATTTGGCATTTTTGGAGCACCATGTGGTGTTATTTATGTGGTGGTCTAAATCAATAATATAATGTGAAATTTTATAAATAGAATATAATAACTCATTATTGTTAGGTAATTGAAAGATAATAGATGAATTACTTAGTGTGAGTTATGATTTCTTATATCGAAAGCACCATGTTATCAATACTACATAATATTCTGGAATTATTTAATAATTTCTATTCAAAACACATTTTTATAATCAATACTATCTCTTTAATATTTTTCTATCAAATAAAAA
Source organism: Camellia japonica (assembly GCA_030407325.1). Classification (NCBI taxonomy): domain Eukaryota; kingdom Viridiplantae; phylum Streptophyta; class Magnoliopsida; order Ericales; family Theaceae; genus Camellia; species Camellia japonica. The sequence goes on from JAPPVO010000007.1 coordinate 110,239,087, forward strand.
TTATAGAAATTTTATAATAATTTGTGCTATAAATGATTTGCTTCTATTTTCTAAAATTAAGAATTTTAATTTGTAATTTTTTGTGCTAAAATTGCATACTTACATTACTATTACGTCCGAGTTATTCTATATTATTATATAATTTTGATTAGTTGCTATTAATAATGAATAATTAAATTTTTATATTTAAATTTTGCCCATAAAATTATTATTATTTTATTATTGATCACCAACAAAAATTAAAAGGGTGGTGATTCATCCCACTAATTTTTGGACCACTAATAGCATTAATAAACTAAAAAAAAAAAAAACAAACAAACAAATTCAAGCCAAAACATCACATCACTTTGGTGGGGTCCCCTGTGCCACATCATTAGTGATGCTCTAGTGCTCCCAATTTAGAGTTCTAAAACATTATTGAAATTAAAATTATAAAATGTCTCCACTACTTTAATTTCTTGACTGCCACTAGATATGCGCATCTAGTGCTAATGAAGAGAAACCGCTCCAATTATCTGATGGAACAGCCGTTGGAGAAGGGTCAGTAGAAGATTACTCTCTAAAGGGTTATTATTACTCTCCAACCATAACCAAAACGTAGTAGATTTGAAACTGGGATTGGTTTTTTTTTTTTTTGGTCGCGCTGAAAATTGAGATAAGAAGAGTTTGCAACCCAACCCAAGCACTAGTAGATTGTAAAATAATTCAAATTATTCAAATTCAATTGGTGTTTGGTTTGTTAAAAATTTATTTTAAATTGACGTGTTATGTAACTACATCAATATATTTTAAAATTTGTTAAATTGTGATGTCAAGTTTGAATAATTCAATACTCAACTTTTGATTAATTTAATTAAATCTTATTTAAGATCGACGTAAAATATAAGACAAATTTAAACACAATTTAAAATTAAGTTTTAACAATGGAAAATGTCTCGTAACTCAAATTTTGTGGCTCAAAAGTGGCTCAAATGGCCAAAACGACGTCATTTTGACCATTTTTATGTTGTTCTGTACTCAAAACGACGTCGTTTTGGCCATTTGAGCCACTTTTGAGTCACAAAATTTGAGTTACGTAGCATTGCCGTTTAATAATTTATTTTTGGTCTTGTGTTTGCTCATTTACTGCCGTACACAGTAGTAGAAGACTCAAATCGAGACATAAATATTCCCCCTGAAGGAGCATCTTATTTACTATATTAACCCTTTATCTCTTGAAACTGGGATTAAGCTGTTTAGAAAAAAATTAACAAGAAGAAAAAAAAAAAACTAGTGGGAGCCATATGAATGGACACAACAATGTAATCGTTTACTGGGAAATTATTTAATATTTATCGAGTATCACATGTCTGTACTCCCTAATCAATATCATTTAATATGTCTATTTATGTTTCCAATCATCCAACATAATACCTCACATACTTACCTTTTCCACCAATCATAATACTATAGAATATCACGTGTTCATATTTCAGAATTACTGAATAATTATCTTGATTTACTACCACATAAAAAATAGTAATACTAATAAAAATCAAAACTGTATAAATATTGCCCTAAATACTGTATTAGCCATTAAAAATTTAATATTTAAAAATGTCATAATTTAACATGTCAATTTATTTAAGTTCCCCAATGAGCTTACCATATTAATATAGCATACCAATAATTATACACATTAACACATACATATCACTGCTGGAAAATTGGCTTTTACCGGTATTTTAAAAGCGTCACTAAAGCTATCAAAAACGTTGGCAAAACAAATATTGACGTTTTAAAAGTACGTCGAGGATGCGGCCATCGCTATGACTTAGTGACTATTTATAAACGCCGTACTATATCTTTTGCTTCGTTTTTTTAAACGCCAACATAAAAGTTGACCCAACCCACAAATGACGTCATATGAACTTATAGTGGAATTTTTATTAAAACGTTGCTAAAAATTTTTTTTTTTCAAAATAAAAAAATATCTGAACCTAATCAGAATTTTTTTCCAAATAAATTTACAATAAAACAACAAAATCTAATCAAAATATGAATTCCTTCCCCCCCCCCCCCCAAAAAAAAAAAAAAAAAAAAAAGCCAACAAAAGCAAAATTACACAATTCACAATAATTCAAACATTTGATCACCTTTAACATTCAAAATAAATTGGAACCAATTAAGCCATAAATATTTTTAGAAAAATACAAATTTGACCAATAGAAATTTATGATATAACAAAAAATTAAAAACATTTACAAACATGAGCAGATCATGACACAATACTACTTCATGACATCAAGTTCACTTTCTGTCATGGCTGCTAACGTGGTACTCCAAATGTCTGCACTAAAAACAAAATAAACATCTATGAGAATTGGACAAGTTGTTTGGATACAATAGAAACATTATTAGACATTATCAACAGCAACAGTACACATTAACAAATTACTCAAAAGTAATTATAAGTAATTAACTGTAACAAACCAATAAGGGCAATGTTATGTAACAAACGTGATAATGACAAAAAGAGAACTAGAAGCCATCATGAACAAACCAAAAATAAATAAATAAAAATAATTCAAAAGGCACTAAGATAAATGAGAGTAAGAAATAAATCCAATATGTATTTATTGCAGAAAAAAAAGTTCAGACACATACCAAATGCAATTCCAACTGCCGTTTGCATGGTTCCCACAATGCAGCCATTAGTAATCATACTCATACATATAGTTCAGACATTAGCATGGAGAATCCCATCCCACAATGATGGTTTCAACCAATTCCAATTCACAAATCATTTGGAAATTCATAGATGGACTTTCTTTCTTATTAAGTCCATATTTGGCCTTTTTGAAACTAAATATATGCTTTCATCAAGACCTTTCTCCCTCCCCTGTGTTTTTTTTTTTTTTCCCTCTCTTCTTTTTTCTCCTTTCTATTTTCTACCTTTTCAATAAGGGTGTAATTTTGGCCCGGCCCGGTCCGACCTATTCGGGCTCGAGCCAGGCCGGGCCCATGTCGAGCCTTGCTCCCGCCAAAAAATTGAGCCGGGTCAGGCCCTTGGACTTAGGCCTGGGCTCGGGCTTTGGGTGGGCTTGGACGAGCCTAAACAAATTTTTTTATTTTTTTTTATTTTTTCTACCAAAATTTTATTATTTTTTATTAAAAATAACACTGGGCCTCGGCGCGGGCCTTGAGTGGGCCAATGGGTAGGGCCACATGCCGGGCCCATGGGCCGGGCCAAGCTTCAAAATGATGGCTCAGGCCCTGGGCCAAGACCTCGGGCTGGGCTTGGGCTCGGGCCTAAAAGGGCCTTAATGGGCCGGGCCCACCTCGGATCGCGGGCGGGTTTCGGGCCACCCGCGGGCCACAGGCCAAAATTACACCCCTACTTTTCATCTCTATATTCTCTCTTCTCACTGTTCAACAATAGACCTTTTATCTCTCAAACTCCATGACTTTAACTCTTCTCTCTTCTCACACAGAAAGCAAGTGTCTGCATTACGGTTTCAGATATAATATTATTCAATCATAAATGGTGGATGAATTGTAATTTCTATTAATTAATCTTTGTCAAGTGCATGAAAGGATTATAATAATAGATCACAACTCATAAGAATACTTGAGAATTCTAGCTTGTAGAATATTAGTTGCCAAATCCCTCTATCAAAGCCAAAAATCAGATTATTCCAAAGAAGCTACTGATGAGAATATTAGTAAATTAGCTCATATATCAGTAAAACAGTCCAAGTAGCTGAAGAAAAACAAAGGCACAACAGTCACAAATAATAGTCACAGCTTAGGAAGGATAGCAGCTCCAATGAATAACTGTATTAGTTAGTTAGGCAGTTACAAGTTTGTTATTCATATATCAGTAGAAAGAGTTAGTTAGAATGTGACTGTATTGATCACATGTGTATAAATATCTGTAAAAGAGATCTATGAATATATGGAATAAGAATTTCATCATGGTATCAGAGTATTAGCTTGGATTTAAGAAAATGGAAACGAGGGAAAGCCAAAGGCTCAGTGAATAAATCTGCAACCTATGGTGAATAAATCTGGAAGCCAAAGCCAAAGCCAAAGACACCTATACCCTTTCATAGAAGGATGGTAACCAAGAAACACACAAGGAGTAGACTTAGCTTGAAGCTTGTGGTGGGTGTATGGATTAAGCCAAGGAAAGCATTGGCAACCAAAAACCTTGAGGCCATGTTTGTTTTTAGAGAAAGAATGGAGGGGATTCATGGTGAGGGGATTAATAGTGAGGGGATTGATAGTGAGGAATTGTTAAATTATTTTTATATAAAATAATAAAACAAATAAAAAATATAAAAAATTAAACATTAATATTTAAAAAAAAATTCCCAATATATAAAAAAAAAAAAAATAAAAAAATTTCTAATCCCCTCACTATTTTTCTAATACCATCTCTATCTCCTCCTTACCAATCCCTCTTCCAAGGGGACTACTAATACCAAGGGAACTACTAATACCAAGGGATTAATAATCCCCTCCCCATCTCTCAAAACAAACACCCCATTAGTAATACCAAGGGATTAGTGATCCCAATCCCCTCCCTATAACCCCAAACAAACGGGCCTGAAGGAAGAGTAGTCTGTAACATGATGAAATAAGACTTCATAAGGAGAAATGTGATGAAGAGTGGAGCTAAGCATTCTATTTATGAGAAAGACTGAAGTTGCAATAGCAAAACCACAAGGAAAGAGGGAGATTAGACTGATGAATGAGAGTAATAGCAGTTTTTGAAATGTGTCTGTGCTTTCTCTCAGCAACACCATTTTGGGCTTGTGTATAAGGGCAACTAATTTGATGAACAATGCCATGAGATGTAAGAAAAGAATCTAACTTCTTATTAACAAACTCAGAACCACCACTAGTTCGAAAAATTTGGAGAGAAGTTTGAAACTGAGTCTCAACAACAACTTTAAATTCCAAGAATTTAGAAAACACCTCACTTTTGTAATGCAATGGATATACCCAGGTAAAACTACTAAAAATCATCCACAAATAGCACATAATATTGGAAAGCATTAGAAGCAGCATGAAAGGGGCCTCATATATCCCCATGAATTAGAGAAAGAGGTGCATTTACAGAGGTATTTGACAATTTGAATGACAACCTGTGTATTTTAGCAACAACACAAGGTGTACAATGTGGTACTTTATTACAAGAATCAGTAGAACAAAGAAATTGATCATGCTGAAACTTGGGAAGATATCTACTAAGATGCTGAAACTTTAAAGGAGATGGATGCCCCAACCGTTGATGCCATGTGAGTGCAGTGACAGATGGAGAAATAGGAGAGTGAAAAGCATGAGGAGAATATATGGAATAAGAATTTCATCAGATACCTACGCTCTTAACCTTCCTTTTTGTAATTATGGTTTTGCTGGTTCATTAATTATGTTATCTTTTTGTCTGTTCGTTAATTCTGTTATTTTAATTTGTCTTTGGTGGTGTTTGGCAAGAACTTTTTTGGGTTTTTTTGGTTATTTTAGCCATAAAAGACAAAATAGGCGCTTTTAGTCACAAAAAACAAAACATCACATCCAACCCATAATCATTACACTCCTCTCTCACAAAAAAACTCAAAAAAGCCAAAAAGTCAAAAAGCCCTTCCTAAACCAAACTTTTAAGCCCAGGCTAAAAAAGTCAAAAAAGCCAAAAAGCCAACCCACTTCCCAAACGGAGGCTTTATCGTCATGACAAGATAAATATTGCTTCGAGACTGTTAATTGGTTTTCTTTTTAATAACAATTTGGACTATTAAGAAACTGCAGTCATCAATTATGTTGTTTGAACTGGTAATAATCTTTAGTACTCTTTTGGTACCAAAAAAAGCTCTATTTGTCATCATTGTAATGACAAATTTTTTTTTCTTTAAGAATATCTGTTAATTTTTTTTTTTACATTACTATTTGGACCGTTAAGAAATATAATCATCACCTTTCAATTAATTTGTCTTTGTATTGATAAACAATTAGTTATATTTCATTTCATATATTTTTATGCTTAATTGTGATAAGAAGTTTTCTACCATAATCAACATAGTCAAGTACATTATGCTGATTTAAAATTAATATATATATATATGTATATATAAGTTAACTACGTGAACTTTGAAATTCTAGAAAGGGAAGTTCACATTCAGTCCAATTTTTTCATTTTAGTTTGGACTCCACAATTTCAAAAACTTAAAAGTTCTATAGAATTAATCAATTATTATGTAATTGAAATTCACGTCCAATATTACACTTTTTTTTCTTAATGGATTGTAAAATAGATAATGTTGAAAAAAATAAAGGCCAAATGTGGAATTTCACATAAATTTGAAAAAAAACAAAACAAAAAACTTGCAAATGGCAATATAAAATTATATATATGTTGGAAATGGTTATAAATTCTGAGTAAAATTAAAATTTTATCCTAAGTTTGGTCTATTTTTTAGGTGGGCCCCGTGCATCGATTTACACGGGTCAAAGTGGTAACGCGTTCTATGCCGTGTTGTGATTCACGTGGTATATTTGGTTGCTCAAAACCATTACCGAGTGAATGGGAAATTGAAGCCAAAGTGTGCTCCATGAAAATGGAGTTTTGGTGGAAATTCCTTAAAGGTATTGAATAAGGCTTGTCCCACATTGATTTGGTCGGAGGTTTTGAAAGGGTTTATGAGGCATGGGTTTGGTACTTGGGGTGTGCCCCAAGGGGTACCCAAGTGTTTTAGAGGGAGAGGTTATGGGCAAAATGGGCTAGACCCATTGGACTCAAAAATCACCACATCGCCGTCGGGCCTGGGCTTGGGTGCGGGTGCGTGGTGTGAGGTTGGGCTTGTTCGGCCCAATACTAATCTTTTTTAGCCAAAAACATTTGAATTTAATTTTATTTTTGGTAAAATAAAATCCAGAATTCAGAAATAAACTGGTTTGGATTTACTGTACATCCAAACAGGGCCCTTCCCGTTTTCAAACAGAAATAAACTAGTTTGGTATTATTGCACACCCAAACAGGGCCCTTCCCGTTTTTGTATCTGTTTAAATTGAAACCCAACAGATTCAAATCTGTTTGAATTCAAAGCCAACAGGTATCATACCTGTTCAATTCAAAATCAAGAGCCACCTTTACATCTATAAATAGAACAGCCCTCATTTGTATTTTGTAACTCGAATTTTCGTTCTTCATAATTCTGAAAACATTCTCTTCATGTTGCTGCATTATTTTCTTGTCAGAGAGAGTATAAACACTTAGTGTGTTCGTTAGGCAAACAATTTGTAGTGTTGCTATTGTTTGTAGTAGATCATTTTATCCTGGGAGATAGACGTCCACATTCTGAAAGCACTGTGGAGAGGACGAATCTGTCTTAAGGACACAGTGTCAAACACTGGACTTGATCAGATTATAATTCGAAGAAATTAAATCAAGTAAGTTATTTAATTAATTTTTGTGTTATTGTTATTTATTTAAATCAGATTTTAATTTTGTTTTTGTAACAAAATAAAATCTGTTTTTATTTATTTATTTTTATTTCGAGTTTGATTTTTATAATCAAACAAATTCTCTCATTTTCTTTATTTCTTTAAATTCTAGTTGTTGTTTTGTACATGTGGGAGCCGAATAAATGGCTAAATTGGAAAGGGCATATTTTAGTAGATTAACATTAACTGGCTGCATCCTGCAGACATTAACCGGCTGCATCCTGCAAGATTAGGATGAGCCGAATACAATACATAAGCCGATTAAGAAAGGATCTTTGAGGCCGAATAGAAGAACGGGTAATGATTGAAAAGTAGGCCCAGGCCCCGAGGCCTCAGAAGGATCAGATATAAATAAAGAAGCAGTGTTCTTGAAATGGTAGGTAAGAATCACTTCACTAAACTTAGTAAACAAGCTTTCTTGAGTATAAGAACTGACTTGCCCGTCAGAGTGCTAACCCCGGCACCCCCGACCGGAGTGTTTGCCTTTGCAGGTGACTAGCTGAGAATCAAGAACGTCTCCCAGAATCTGAAGAGTATTTCCAAAACCACTTCTCCACAACTGGCGCCGTCTGTGGGAATACTCGAGTACATCCATGGAAGGCGTGACGCAAGATCCTCCGATAGCCACCTACGAGATTACACAGAGAGACGACATCACTCCGGCAAATATGCTCGGGAAGGAAACCATCGCTGCGAGACGCGCCTTGAATTTTGACTCGCCAACGACTTCAGCGCAGGAGACGATGCAAGCCATCATAGAACAAGCTAAACAGAATGAACAAAGACTGGAAAATATGATCGCAGAAAATGAACGCCTCCGTCAAGATTTGGCTCTGGAAGTAGCAAAATCCAAAGAAGCCCCGCGCCAAGACCCCGAACGACCCCTGAGGGAAGGTAGACAACGACCTCGAGCCCGACCAAGGGAAACCGATAGCGACTCCAACTCACTATCCACGGAGCATAACAAGGGACACTCAGACACTTCCAGCTCCTCTGAAAAAAGTCCACACACAAGGAACAAGCGCAGAAGAAGCAGTTCAGATGAAGAGGACCGGCACGATCCTTTTATCCAACGAATTGCGAGGGCGGCCCTACCCAAGAAGTTCAAAACTCCATCATTTACTCTCTACGACGGAAAATCAGACCCCACTGATCATATACGTCACTACAAGCAGGCCATGACGTTGCATGCAGACAATGAAGCCCTCATGTGCCGAATATTCCCCAGCAGCTTAGGCCATTAGCTATCAGATGGTATTACAAGCTGGAGCCGGCTTCGATCAGAAGTTTCCATCAATTACAGAAATCCTTCAGGGCCAGGTTCATCACCAACGAGGTACAGCCGAAACAGGCCGACTCTCTCTGGGCTATGCAAATCCAACCAGGAGAAACGCTGAGAGCATATTTGGCGCGATATTAGGAGTGCTTCAATCTCGTTGACGACGCTTGCAACGACTCCATGGCCGTCACCGCCTTCAAAATGGGACTACATCCTGACAGTGCTCTTCGCAACTCCCTGACTAGAAGACCCCCCAAAAAAGTCTGGGCGTTGATGAAGAAAGTCGAAGAGTATTGCAAAGTGGAAGACGATGCCTTGAGGATTAAAGCCAAACAAGTGTCCACCAAACCGGCACCTCTTGAAATTGCTCAACCGATAAATTTCGTGCCACCTCTGAACCCTGAGCCGCGACAACGTGCTAAACGAGACAAAAGGCGGGACTCTCGCCGATCGAGTGATCAATGCTCCCACTCGACGAATGAACAATTGCAAGTCGACAGTAGACGCTCGAAGCGCGCCGACAAAAAGTACACGGAACTGTCAGAGCCAATCACCGCGGTAATGACCAAAATCCAACACCTTCCATTCTTCAGATGGCCGTCAAAGATGGTGGGGCCACCCGATACACGACGAAGGGACCGAAGGTGCGAATATCATAAAGATCACGGCCATGAAACAGAGAGTACGCATTAAAAGATCACCTGGAAGAACTGGTGCAAGACGGCCGACTGCAGCAGTATGTGAAACAGGGAAAGCCAACCAAGGCATTAGCATTGAGGCAGGACTCTCCCCCACTTAGCGTGATCTATGTAATTTACAGCCTGCATACACCCCCGGCCGTGCACACAATTCGATCGCATCCAACTCTACAGGGGCGCCGCATTTCGACTGACCGGTCCGAAGAAGCTCTGACAATTGCCTTCAACGACTCCGACCTCAATGACGCAACGGCTTTCCACATTGATCCGTTGGTCATTGGATTATGCATAAACCGGTTCATCATTGAACGAATTATCATAGACCCAGGGAGTAGTTCAGAGGTCATGTACTACCAAACTTTCATCAAGCTCGGCCTCAACGAGTCGGATCTATCTCCGGCGCCTCACCCACTATTCGGCTTTAATACGAATCCCGAATATCCATTGGGCAAGGTCACATTACCTGTTCGAGCGGGTTCCAGAACGGTCGAAGTGGAATTCCTGGTCGTGAAGCTCCCGTCGCCGTATAACGCCATCATGGGAAGAACCTGGCTACATATCATGAAGGCCGTCCCAAGCACCTACCATCAGATCCTGCGTTTCCCAACAACCCACGGCATTGAAGAAATACGTGGTTCCCCCCAATCGGCACAAGCAGAGTTCTGATGAAAACCCTATCACTAACCCGATCTGTGGGCTCTGATACCTGTAAATATATTTCGCTTCTGCAATACGAACTATCTTTCCTCGTCGCTCAAAATCATATGTCAATTCCCAGTGGGGCACTCGCCAGGATTGGCCAAATTAAGTCTCCAGATTCGGAGCGCCCTTCGTGGATATCACGATCGGCCAAATTAAGTCTCCGGATTCGGAGCCCCCTTTGGCGCATGACGCCTTAGGGCCGATTAAGTCTCCGGATTCAGAGCGCCCTTCGTGGATATCACGATTGGCCAAATTAAGTCTCCGGATTCGGAGTCCCCTTTGGCGCATGACGCCTTAGGGCCGATTAAGTCTCTGGATTCGGAGCGCCCTTCGTGGATATCACGATCGGCCAAATTAAGTCTCCGGATTCGGAGCCCCTTTGGCGCATGACGCCTTAGGGCCGATTAAGTCTCCGGATTCGGAGCGCCCTTCGTGGATATCATGACGGCCAAATTAAGTCTCCGGATTCGGAGCCCCCTTTGGCGCATGACGCCTTAGGGCCGATTAAGTCTCCGGATTCGGAGCGCCCTTCGTGGATATCACGATGGGCCAAATCAAGTCTCCGGATTCGGAGCCCCCTTTGGCGCATGACGCCTTAGGGCCGATTAAGTCTCCGGATTCGGAGTGCCCTTCGTGGATATCACGATCGGCCAAATCAAGTCTCCTGATTCGGAGCCCCCTTTGGCGCATGACGCCTTAGGGCCGATTAAGTCTCCGGATTCGGAGCGCCCTTCGTGGATATCACGATCGGCCAAATCAAGTCTCCGGATTCGGAGCCCCCTTTGGCGCATGACGCCTTAGGGCCGATTAAGTCTCCGGATTCGGAGCGCCCTTCGTGGATATCACGATCGGCCAAATCAAGTCTCCGGATTCGGAGCCCCCTTTGGCGCATGACGCCTTAGGGCCGATTAAGACTCCGGATTCGGAGCCGATTAATCTCCTTAAGGCCGAATGGGCCCTGGGTTCAAGCCTCCAAATACGGAGCCCGCTTTAGTGCTTCAGAGGATTATTGCATGAATCTATTCGGCCATACTAATCGGTCTACAGTGCTAAGTGCTAATTACGTCTCCGAATCCGGAGCAAACGTTGGCACGAACAAAAGATATTGATAATTGATCCTATGTAACACACTAGAACAGATCATACATTCGAAGTAATGTGCTTTAGTACACAAGCAAAATTCAGAATAACACGCAAACAGATTTAAAATAAAACCATTTATTTGATTAAACAATTGTTACATAAACACAACCCGCATTCGAGCATTACAATATCGAAAGCAAAAAAGGAACAAGACGCGCCGGTAAAGCAACATCACCGGATCGACGACCGTCGCCCTAAACCCCTCCACGGCGTGCAATACCTTGAACTAGTTATGCTTAAGCCCACGACTTGCATAGCGCCAAACTTCCCCTGATACCATTGACAATGTCAAGGCAAAGATCCAGGACAAGGAAGAATGAACTTGACAGTTGTCGACTCTCCTTTCGGGGTGATCTGCTTTGACGACTTGGAGACTCACAGATCTCAGGCTCTTTGGATGACCTAACTCCCTCACAGGTAGGTTTTCTGCTGCAAACCATCTCAACACCAAACTTGACCGAAGTTTGAGCCTCTGTAACCAAAATCACCATCCCACACAAGGAATGATGCGTCAAGTGGGATTATTGGTGCGAAGCGCCTACTCCTTTTATTCTCAGCAACGACCGCGATCTCGAGGTCCCAATCCCAAGAAAATTTTATTAACGCCAAAAACGCATTGGCTGAATAAGACGAGCGTCGATTGACATTCGCCACGACCGCCATCCCGACGGCTGGCCGAAATGCGCACTGGCTGGGCCAAAGCGAAATAGATTTATTAAACCGGTCGGCCAAGTCTTCACATGCCGATCACCCTCGACGAGCCCACTGATCCAACTGGCCAAGCATCAATGCGCTGACCCAAGTCAAAGATAAATGGCCGTTGAAATAGCCTCAATAAAACCTTAACGGTCGTCGCGAATGTGCCGATCCTGCCCATGTGCAGACCCTGCCGATAAGCCCGCATATCGCCGAACAGTTAACAGCTACCTGGGTCGGACAATATTTAGACATTCATTCAAACATTTAAGCAACATGAAATACACATATGCCGAATATGAATGACAACGAAACATTTATAATGAAACGTTCTTTATTCAATAAAACAATAAGTTACATAGTTTAAACGCGCCCTGCGTTCCAATCTTACAACTATTAAACTCATACGGCGTCACCCTCATCCTCACTCTTGTCAACTTCAAAAGCAGAAAACGGAAAATCTTTACTCCTGTAGCGTGGTGATGCCAAATCAATTCCCGACGCTCGAAGAGCTTTTGCGGCTTGAGATGCCTTGATCCAACCATGCCTAAACCCACGGTTTTCACATCGGCACACTTCTTCGGCCAATTTTTCCCTGGTTTTCTCGATTCCCACTTTTCGGCCCTCATGGAAACCTTTCTCATAGGCCCTTCCCTTCGCGCTCTCTATTGCGAACATGCTTGCCGTCTTTCGATCGGCAAATGCGGAGCTGATAAGCCGACTAGTAACCCTCTCTTCCAGAATTGGGTTTGCATGCGCGGTGGATTGTGCCTGAGCCGCCTTAGTCTTCCTTAGTTCCCGCTCGGCCGCCTCCACGCGGCCTCCAAACTTCGAATACGTTCTTCCTTCTTCTCCATCTCTTGACGGGCAGCGCGCAGTCGCATGCCGACTTCGTAAGCAGTGTAAAGCCCCTTCACCGCGCCGTGAATGCCCTCGCGAAACACCTCGTAGTCCTGTCGACCCAGCATTGATTGTTGAACCTCAGGAGGAAATATTTGTCGGGCAAAGTCGACCGCTACGTCTGGGTCTCGAACGATCGAGTCCGCCTCCGTCATGGGTCTATTCTTCACAAATACCGCAAAGCTTAATGGGCACGGATTCGCGTCAGACCTCCTCTCGACTCGGGACTGTGGAGATTTACCCTGCGACTGCTTGTCTCGCCTGGGCGATCTACTGCGACGTTGGGGAGACTGACCCCTCTCTCGACCCCTGGAACTCCTACTTCCTGTACGTGAGGGTTCACGACCTCGATTCATATCTCCGCCCAGCTCAGCTAGGGTCTTCGCTTCCCCTTTACTGTTAAAGAAGAGTCGGTTCGACATTCGCGCAATCAGTCTTCCTCCAGGAGCTCGAGTCAGTTGTCTACCAAGCTCATAAAGGATGTACCCTTGTTCATTTATCCTTCACAGAGGCAGCACGATCGAGGCAATCTCATTAATTGGAGATCCTGAATCGCCGACGCCGGCTGAGTCGACGGCAGGGGCACGATTTTACCATCTATTCGAATATCACGAACCGCCTGGGGCAAGGGCAGATTCATCAATCTATTCGGCTCAAGTACCCCAGCCGGCTCCCGAATCGATTCTAACCTCTGCAGGAACCGCCTGGGGCAAGGGCAGATTCATCAACCTATTCGGCTCAATATTTGACAGTTCATAATTCGAATCCAGTCGGCATGAGAAAGACGAATCAATATTGCCACAGGATATTCTAACCTCTGCAGGAACCGCCTGGGGCAAGGGCAGATTCATCAATCTATTCGGCTCAAGTACCCCAGCCGGCTCCCGAATCGATTCTAACCTCTGCAGGAACCGCCTGGGGCAAGGGCAGATTCATTAATCTATTCGGCTCAATATATTCGACAATTTATAATTCGAATCCAGTCGGCATGAGAAAGACGAATCAATATTGCCACAGGATATTCAATCTCTAAAGACGAATCAATATTGTTTCATTAACATAAACCACACAAATTGTGTACAAGTAGTAGTGAAAGTCAAAATATTTCATTAACATAACCACACAAATTGTGTACGAGTAGTGATGAAATTACAAGGAAATTTTCATTAATAAATTGCGCACAAGATAGTAACCAATTTATACGTGAAAACCACCCTGAACCAACAAAACCCTGCCAAACAAAAATAAAAAAACTAAATGAATTAGGAAACGCCTCCCCGATCACTCCTCGGTGTCGGATTCAAGGGCTCAACATCCACTTGCTTGTAAGGAATTGGCAAATCCAATGTAATCCCAGCGGCAGCAAGGGCTTTGAGCCACCCGTGTTTGAACCCCCGATTCTCAAATTTGGGAACTTCATCAACGTATTCCGTGAAGGCGGCTCTTTTTCCCGCCTCAAAAGACTCAGATTCGGCTTTCTCCTGGGTCGCCTTGAGCTCCTCCAACTGACTCTTCGCCTCGGCAAGTTCGTCTTTAGAGAGCTTGAGCGATTCCTCACTCGCACTCGCTCTGGCCTCAGCGTTAGAACGAAGCTGTTCGGCAGTGCGAGCCCTCTCCTTCTCCGCTTCGGCTCGTGCGCTCTCCATTGCGGCTCTCATCTTCTCAAACTTGGCCCTACTCTTCTGACCGTCCACTTCTGTTTGCAAACGGTCAATTCTGCCAAGAGCGTCATGCAGGCAGCGGCCTAAGTCGGCGATCCTGCCGACGGTCTGCAAAGAACAAGCGATCGTTAGATACTTCTATAAAAATAGATTTAAGCAAATTTGAAATCACCTACCAAAAGTGCCGACTGCGCAGACAGAGCTACGACCATAATATTCGGCACGGCGCAAAAGGTTGCATTGTCAGCCGGCAAGGAAATTGAAGCCGCCAGGCTCAATGCAACGGCCGGATCCTCCATGGCCGAAGCATTGGAAGGAATCGGTGTATCTCTGATCTTGGGCTGAATAACAAAAGGAGCAACCACGTCCGACTCTTCAAGGCGAGGCCGTTTGTCAATGGGACTAATTTCTGAACTAGCCTCCTCCTCGGCGCTACGTTTTTGGCCGCGTCCCTCGGGAATCAGCCGTTCTTCGCCGGCCTGCTGTTCAACTACTTTTTTCGTTTCGACCGGCGTAACCTGAGCCGTTCCTTCAATGATGGGTACAGAGGCCTTAGTCAAGCTGGGATCGGATTCGGCGGCCTCGGCCTTTTTTCGAGCAGCCATCCGCTCGGCATTTCGCTTACGCACCATTTGCGTAAGGCTTTCCTTTGCCATACCTCCGAAGAAATCGCCGGGTAGATCTCCTAAGTTCGCGAAAATATCCCCGGAAGAAAACTCTACCCGACCCGAAGCGGATGGTGAGGAAGGCTGGTTGAGTCCGGCAGCCTCGAACGCCGAATGCACGGCCTCGTCAACCTCTTCGCCCTCCTCAGTGAATTCTCTGGCCGGGTCGGCAACTACCTCTATCACCGGCTCTGCGTTTTGCCCCGAATCAGAAGCTTCGAGACCAATCTGCCTAAGGTTCTTGTAGCTGGGGAAGATAAGAGCCGAGAGGTACTGATCGCCGGATGGAATTGAGATGTTGTCCGCAGCCGAGAATGTGGTATAAGTGGGTTCGTACCGGAGTAAAATGTGGGCGGCTCTCCCTTGTTTTTGCACGTTTGGGTGACCGAAGTAGTCGAGTGCAGTCTTAATGTCCCTAAGGACCGCGTCGTCGACTGAATTAGAATCTTCTTCAATTTGTTACCTGCAAAAGATAAGGAGAGCTTAAGGAAAGAGAGCCGATTAAAAGACAGATCGACAAACATAAGATACTACGTGGTAACCTGGATCACCCTTATGTCTGGGAATGGGGTCTAGGCGATCTTCGCCTTCAGCGAACTCCCAATTACCTCAGACATTGACCATTACATCGTCAACCCTCTTACCAGAACTGGCAAGCATAGTCACCAAATGACGGTCAGTATCCTTGGCCCTGAGGAAGTACCGCCCCAGTCGACCAGAGGATTTGGCTAAAGCATAGCAGTGCCGAATGGCCGGAATTCCGAGATTGATCCTAAGGCGTCGATTCAACTCTATAACCCCCATAATGATTCGAAAGAAATTTACATTGGGTTGAGAAGGAATCAGATTCCAATAGCGAAGAACGGTCCTAAGCAATGGATGTAAGGGGAAACGAACTCCGCCCTCCGCAATGGATAGGAGGGGGAATACGATCGTGTTCTGATCCTCTCTCTCCATATCTAGAGTGTTGTCCATTACGAGAGACAAATGGACGTCATCGGGAATGGAAAAATGTCGCCGGAATCCGGAAATGCGACTCTCAGAAAGGAGGTCTTTCAAGTGTTTAGCCATTCTAACGGGGACCCAAGGATTCGCCGAAAGTAAAAATGATAAACAGAGAATAGGATTACAAAGAAAAGGGAAGAAGACTTACGAAGAGCAGATGAGGCAAAGGCAGACGGACGAAAGTTGCAGAAAATGTGAGCGAGAGGAGAGATGCGCACTGGCGATCCAAACGTATCAGATGATCGACGAAATGTGCACCCAAAAGGACTGAAGTTTCAAATCGCAATAAATGCGAGAGACACATGAATGGCGCGGGAAAGTGTACTGATAAACGAAAAGGTGTGCGCCTTCTGACATCCTCTGACGTCTTGGGGAACACGAAGCTGCCTGATCTATGCCAAGCTTTTCGAATTCTAGACCAAACACGCCGATTAACTACCGTCAATAGGGAATTCGAGGGGCAATTGTGGGAGCCGAATAAATGGCTAAATCGGAAGGGGCATATTTTAGTAGATTGACATTAATCGGCTGCATCCCGCAGACATTAACCGACTGCATCCTGCAAGATTAGGATGAGCCGAATACAATACGTAAGCCGATTAAGAAAGGACCTTTGAGGCCGAATAGAAGAACGGGTAATGATTGAAAAGTAGGCCCAGGCCCCGAGGCCTCAGAAGGATCAGATATAAATAAAGAAGTAGCGTTCTTGGAATGGTAGGTAAGAATCACTTCACTAAACTTAGTAAACAAGCTTTCTTGAGTATAAGAACTGACTTGCCCGTCGAAGTGCTAACCCCGGCACCCCCGACCGGAGTGTTTGTCTTTGCAGGTGACTAGCTGAGAATCAAGAACGTCTCCCAGGATCTGAAGAGTATTTCCAAAACCACTTCCCCACAGTACACAATAGAATTAAATCTTTTAAATACAGTGAAGATTGTCCAACAATCTTAAGACATATTTTTGTGATATCTTCATTGTATTTAATTTTCTGTGTTTCCAAAGTAAAATTCTGGTTGGAAAAACAAATAGTGGTTTATGCTATTTGACAGATAGTAGTAATATACTGTCTCTTTTCTTTGACAACTAGTAGTAATATACTGGTGTCATTAACAATTGCAGAATATTATTTGGTGTTACAGAAAATTATTTTGGTATTTTATTTTTCTAGTCTTAGTAACAAGGAAAATAAAATTATTTTGTTGTTATCATTTATTTTCTGGTTTTAGTAGCTAGAATTTATTTTTGGTTTTGGTAACTAGAAAATTATTTTGTGTTTTTCTGATTTTTGTAATCAGATATTTTTGTGATATTTTATATTCTAGTTTTAGTAACAAGGAAAATAAAATTATATTATTTTCTTATTTTAGTAACAAGAAAAATAAAATTATTATGTGCTATAATTTATTTTCTGGTTTTAATAACTAGAAAATTAATTTTGTTATTCTATCATTTAACTTTGTGTCTCGGTCACAATCTGTAAATTTTGTACGTAACTTACGATGTCGTTTGGAAGGCCACCTAGTTTGTGAAAAGGTGTTAGTTCTTTTGACTTTATCATAGTTCTTCATGAGTCGGAAAATATATATATATATATATATATTCACAAGAACATTTTATTGTTTGTATATTTAATTAGTTTATTTATGGACTAATCAAACTGATTAAATGAAGATATGTTTTTAAAGTTTAAATTTAAAACGCGTTGAATTTTATTTATGAGTTTTTTATCTCATGATGAAAGTTAAGGGATTATGCATGATTAATTTATTTTGCTAATTCATTATTTTTTAGTTGATGCGTTTGATATGCATGTATTGATATCAACTCAAGTTATTTCTTTAAAAATAATGTCATGTGAGTTGGAATGATAAATTGTTATGTTGACTTTGAACATAAGTAGATTAATTTGAATTTTTCTAATCAATTTTGAATGGGTGTTTAAACACCAGAGAAATTTAAACATGAAGATGTATGTAGTTATATTGTTCCATTTAATTGGAAGTAAATTTTGAAAAATCGTTTATGTGGATTATTATTTGTTGGATGTGTGACATAAAATGTTGTCAATTATTATTTTACTTGCGTAGTAGAATTTGTTAAACCATAAACTATTTTTATTAATATGGGGTGTATCTCTTGCATTAGTTGAGATAATTTAATTTTCTTTTGTTACAAATATTTTTATGACAGTGACATTTATTTATAAATGAGTTGCAAGAATGTATACATTGAATTGTTCGTTTCTTAGGCAAATTTTTTATGAGGATATGATTTTGTCAAAACATTAATTCTGATTTGTGTAGTCATAATTATTTTGGATTTTTGGATTTGAAATTTATGAATCAAGTGCATCATAGACAACAAATGATGAATGGCATGTTACTAAATTCAGGCTTACCACAGAACTTGTGGGGAAAGCAATATTGTCTGCTAATTATGTTCTTAATAGAATACCCCACAAGAAAACCGAAAGCATTCCTTATGAATTGTGGAAAGGTCGACCACCTTCCTACAAATACTTAAAAGTGTGGGGGTGTTTGGCAAAAGTTGAAGTTCCTGTTCCTATAAAGACTAAGATTGGACCAAAAACAGTAGATTGTGTGTTTATTGGTTATGCTCAGAATAGTAGTGCATATCGGTTTCTGACTTATAAATCAGAAATACCTGATATAAATGTGAACACTATTATAGAGTCAAGGAATGCTGTGTTTTTGAACATGTCTTTCATTATAAGAAAGGACATGAATTAAGTTCACAGAAAAGAACTTATGATTGTACACAAAGTCAGAAGACTAATGACAATCAAGCACAAGAGACTAGTAATGGTCTCGACCAACAAGATTTAACTGATGATGAACCAAGACGAAGTAAGAGAGTAAGAACATCAAAATCCTTTGGTCCAGATTTTCTGACATACTTGTTAGAAAATGAACCTCAAAGCTTTAAGGCAGCAATAACAGGTCCTGAAGCACCTTTGTGGAAAGAGGCTGTTAATAATGAAATTGAATCCATTATTCAAAATCATACTTGGGAATTGGTGGATCTTCCACCAGGTTCTAAACCTCTTGGATATAAATGGATATTCAAGAGAAAAATGAAAGCAGATGGTTCAATTGACAAGTATAAAGCAAGACTTGTAGTTAAAGGTTACAGACAAAAGGAAGGTCTGGATTATTTTGATACATATTCCCCTGTGACAAGAATAATATCCATTCGCATGCTTATTGCTATAGCAGCGTTGTTTAATTTAGAAATACATTAAATGGATGTTAAAACAGCTTTCTTAAACGGTGATCTAAATGAAGAGATCTATATGGAGCAACCCGAAGGGTTTGTAGTATCAGGGCAAGAAAAGAAAGTTTGTCGACTTGTAAAATCCCTTTATGGATTAAAACAAGCACCTAAGCAATGGCATGAAAAATTTGATCATGCAATGCTTACTAATGGGTTTAAGATAAACAAACGTGACAAATGCGTCTATGTTAAAAACACTGACCAAGGATATGTCATAGTTTGTCTTTATGTGGATGACATGCTTATCATTGGAAGCAGTAAAAACATGATCAAATCAACTAAGCAAATGCTTAACAAAAGATTTGATATGAAAGATATGGGGGTCGCAGATGTTATATTAGGAATGAAAATTACTATAACATCTGACGGATATGCATTATCTCAATCTCATTATATTGAGAAAATTCTTGATAAATTTATCAAGGATGATTTGAATTTAGCAAGAACACCTATCGACATCAGTCTTTATTTATCGAAAAATAAAGGTGATGCAGTGTCTCAGTTAAAATACTCCCAAATCATTGGAAGCCTAATGTACCTAATGAATTGTACTCGTCCTGATATAGCTTATGCTATCAGTAAATTGAGTAGGTACACTAGTAACCCTGGAGAAGACCATTGGAAAGCGATCATTCGGGTTCTTAGATATCTAAGATTTACTCGTGATCATGGTTTGAACTTTACTCGATATCCAGCAGTACTCGAAGGTTATTGTGATGCCAATCGGATATCGGATACTAAAGATTCAAAATCCACTAGTAGATATGCCTTTACTCTAGGAGGCGCTGCTGTTTCATGGAAGTCCACGAAACAAACTTGCATCGCACGATCCACAATGGAATTCGAGTTCATTGCTTTAGACAAAGCAGGTGAAGAAGCAGAATGGCTTCGTTACTTCTTAGAAGACATTCCAATGTGGCCAAAACCTGTGCCAGCTATTTGCATCTATTGTGATAGTCAATCTGCAATAGGCAAGGCACAGAATCATATGTATAACGGTAAGTCACGACATATTCGTCGTTGACATAATACCGTTAGGCAGTTGTTGTCAAATGGAATAATCTGAATAGATTATATAAAATCTAAAGAGAATATTGCGGATCCGTTAACAAAAGGTTTGACAAAAAAGCTAGTGTATAGTTCATCGAAGGGAATGGGATTAAAGCCTATTACATAAGAGTCGTCATAATGGTAACCCTACTTATATGACTGGAGATCCCAAGAACTAAGTTCAAAGGGACAACTAAGTTATATATGGCTCGCCAGAAATCACCAAGGGATTAAAATTCCTACCCATTCCTATGGTGAAAGTGATATCTGTAACATATGTTGTCTGTAGGGGTATAAGGATAAGCTTTGCTTTTAATGATTACTTATACCTTGATTAAGGCATAAAATCAAGACGAGTATGATGAGATACTCACAATAAGAATCACCTATATGAGTGTTGAACTGGGGCCGGTTCTATGAGAATGAAAGAGGCTACATTCTCTAGAAATACTCATGAAAACCAGGTGCGTTCAAGGCCAAAATGAACACAACAGTGAGAACCACGATGTGTCAGAAGATATTTTGTGTGAAATCTATTGTCTTGGCTTACACAAACGGCTGAACAATTCAAGGCATCGCGTCCATTGGTTAGCTAGTAAGTCTGATAGGTTATCACTAGGGAAGGTTCAAGGCCGAAAACTACCTATCCTGATGCAAGATATTTTCGACTTATACTCTTTCGATAAATCTGCATATTGTTGCATTTCCGTTGTCGTCAAATTCCATTCATGTGGGGGATTATTGGAAATGGTTATAAATTCTGGGTAAAACTAGAATTTTATCCTAAGTTTGGTCTATTTTTTAGGTGGGCCCCGTGCATCGATTTACACGGGTCAAAGTGGTAACGCGTTATATGCCGCGTTGTAATTCACGTGGTATATTTGGTTACTCAAAACCATTACCGAGTGAATGGGAAATTGAAGCCAAAGTGTGCTCCATGGAAATGGAGTTTTGGTGGAAATTCCTTAAAGGTATTGAATAAGGCTCGTCTCACATTGATTTGGTGGGAGGTTTTGAAAGGGTTTATAAGGCATGGGTTTGGTACTTGGGGTGTGCCCCAAGGGGTACCCAAGTGTTTTAGAAGGAGAGGTTATGAGCAAAATGGGCTAGACCCATTGGACTCAAAAATCACCACACGCGCGCGCTGTCGCCGTCCGTTCGTCCGGTCGACTGGGCCTGGGCTTGGGCACGGGTGCGTGGTGTGAGGTTGGGTTGGGCTTGTTTGGCCCAATACTAATCTTTTTGGGCTAAAAACATTTAAATTTAATTTTATTTTTGGTAAAATAAAATCTAGAATTCAGAATTAAACTGGTTTGGATTTACTGTACATCCAAACAGGGCCCTTCCCGTTTTCAAACAGAAATAAACTAATTTGGTATTATTGCACACCCAAACAGGGCCCTTCCCGTTTTTGTATCTGTTTAAATTGAAACCCAACAGATTCAAATCTGTTTGAATTCAAAGCCAACAGGTATCATACCTGTTCAATTCAAAACCAAGAGCCACCTTTACATCTATAAATAGAACAGCCCTCATTTGTATTTTGTAACTCGAATTTTCGTTCTTCATAATTCTGAAAACATTCTCTTCATGTTGCTGCATTATTTTCTTGTCAGAGAGAGTATAAACACTTAGTGTGTTCATTAGGCAAACAATTTGTAGTGCTGCTATTGTTTGTAGTAGATCATTTTATCCTGGGAGATAGACGTCCACATTCTGAAAACACCGTGGAGAGGACGAATCTGTCTTAAGGACACAGTGTCAAACAATGGACTTGATCAGATTATAAATCGAAGAAATTAAATCAAGTAAGTTATTTAATTAATTTTTGTGTTATTGTTATTTATTTAAATCAAATTTTAATTTTGTTTTTGTAACAAAATAAAATATGTTTTTATTTATTTATTTTTATTTCGAGTTTGATTTTTATAATCAAACAAATTCTCTCATTTTCTTTATTTCTTTAAATTTTAATTGTTATTTTGTATATAATAGAATTAAATCTTTTAAATACAGTGAAAATTGTCCAACAATATATAAATATTTTGTTGATGTGGCCTACTTGAAATCTTTCAATCTATAACGAAATATGCTTTAGATAGCATTTAATTATAAAACATTAATTTTTGTCTTTTTTGTTTTTCTGAGTAATCATATTCGTACTTTAAGCATCTCACACTCAAGTAGAAGTATTGCATTGGTATCACCTGACGGTATTATGAACATATAAAAAAAATTTCTATTGCGATAATGAGGATTGAATTAATAGAAAATAAAGTGTGTCCAACTCAATTTTACTTGTGATTTTTCATTTGCTTTCTTTTTTGTCTTTTAACCAAATTGAAGTGTGAGAGGCTAAAAGTGAAGTATTATTATTATTATTTCGGCAATGCTACGTAGCTCAAATTTTGTGGCTCAAAAGTGGTTCAAATGGCCAAAACGACGTCGTTTTGAGTACAGAACAACATAAAAATGGCTAAAACGACGTCGTTTTGGCCATTTGAGCCACTTTTGAACTACAAAATTTGAGGTACGAGACATTTTTCTTATTATTTTTTCTATAACAGTACAATGTTTACAAACCTAAAAGTTTTATTAGAAAAGTGTCTACATTATTCTACATTTTCTGTGGATAACATTATATTCATTTAGGATGGGTCCATATTTCTACAATTTTCTATGAACAACGTTACATTCATTTTGGATGGGCGTGAACAACGTTACATTCATTTTGGATGGATCCACACTTCACTATAAAGAATGCAGTGTTGTAACTATCACAATGCATTATATATATTGTATATTTTTTTACATTTGTAACACTAATATTCTAATTTTATTTATTTATTTATTTATTTTTTTTAAATACCTCAACCTGAATTTGTCCACATTTTTTTTTTTAAAAAAAATTTTGTTTGAGTGAACTCAGTGGACTAAATTTGTGTAAATTCTCATTCTTGTGGGCAACGTTCGTGCCCATTAATTTTTCGTTCAAAAGGTTGTCAATGATTTGACTAATTTAAAATAAAATAAAAAAATAAATATGTTACAGGAAAATGCTTAATCTACACCAAAAAAGAGCTATCCGACTCCCCCAAACTTGTTGTCACCATTTGAACCAAATCTCAACCCACGCTCCTCTTTTTACCCACACTCCTATCTTTTCTCTCTTTTCTCTAAAACGGTAAAGTATCAATAATGATTGAGATCTCCAAATATACAGACCTTCATGATCTTTAAAATGATTTAGACCATTCATGTGAGAGCGATAGGAAAAAAAAAAAAAATGAGTGGTCCAGATTATTTTGAGGGTAATGAGAATCCCCAAAATTGAAGGTCTCGCTCATTTTTCGTAGTCGTGGATAATTTTTGTCAATGAAAAATAAATTTTTACCAATCAAATTTTTAATCGACAAAAATACGATTTTCTGTAGTGCCACCACCTCATTTATACACTTACCCAATTGACTTAAAAGAGCTAACGATCCCACTTCAAAATTTTCTTGGTTTTTCCCCAAATGCTTCAGAGACAAGATTGCCCCAATAATACACAGATAACTTCTTTGAAGAATTTCTGACAAGTAGTTGCAATACACAGGTCTCGTTTGGGAAGTGATTATTTTAGTAGGTTATTTAATTTTTTGGCTATTTTAGTAGATTATTTTATTTTTATATTTGGAAAGATGAGATGATTTTTTAGTTGAGTTGTTGTATTGGAAAGTGTGTTGAAATGATGTTTGAATGTAAAATGATAAATTTATCCCTGAATTATAATTTTTTAAAATGATGTGAAGGGGTAAAATCGTAATTTAACCAGTATTGTTGACTTTTCCGGCTGTGACAGTGTAGGCTGCGCCTACACTGTCCAGCGCAGTGCCTATTTTTTTTTTTTTTTGAAAAAGTTGCAAACAGTGGTGCTTTTAGGCTATTTTCCGAAAATTGGCTACAATAGCCTCATTTGAGGCTTCCCAAACAGCGCCACAATACAAAAAGCATAACACAACACTTCCAAAGGATGATGGTCATACATGAAATCATGAATATAGTATTGGAGATGCTCCCTTGGGAGTAATATTGTTAACAAATAAAATATAATATTTTGTCAGTATTAATTATTAAAATATACCGTTTCACTATCCAACCAATGAAAATGCTTAAGACATGAAAATAACTTGAGGACTGCATTTATTTTTGGCGGCAAATCACTCTGTTTTTTTTTTTTTTGAACAAAACAAATCACTCTGTTTGGTTTCGCTTTTAAAATCTGTATTTTAAAAAATATTAAAAATTAGTTTGATAAAAAATAATAAAAAAATTAATGAATACTCATCAATTTCATACCGTTCCTTATGTTTATTTTCACCAAACGAGTTTTTAGTATTTTTTAAAAAATAGATTTTGAAAACAAAATCAAACAAATTAATGTAAAAAATTGGCTCTGTGTTTCCGTGAATTTGAACCGCATAGTATTAATTTTAGGGGAAGTTACGAGACTGTATTGTGGACCGTATGTATTTGTCAAAAAGTCCTATTCAGTTTATGAAAAAATATTAAGAGCTCTAAATTAAGGGTTCTAATAGTTCTAATTGGTGTGTGAGTCCATGTGATGTGATGTTTTGGCTTTAGTTTTTTTTTTCTTTTTATTTTTTATTTTTCACATCATTAGTGCTCTTTTAGAGCTCACAAATTAGAGGAATGTATCATTTTTGTTCAACTTATTTACACTTTTCACATTATATTTCAATACAAACTAAAACAAATAAAATTAAAAATAAATCACAACTTACAAACAAAAGACAAAATATCCCAATCATTTATCACTTTAATAAATTTGTTAGTATCAAATGATCATTCCATAAACAGAAAATACATCTAAATTTTTTTAATAAAAATTCATTATCAAAACGAAGGAAAAATACATAATAAAATTTATACCGAGGAGTCAAAAAGTAAATAAGTTCAGGGTAATTATTCTATAATTTTTTTAGAAAGGAAAAAAGTCCAATGTAGTAAGTAATTTTGGGCCCAATTAATAGTCAATTTTGAAATTGTTTCTAGGCCCAACACGGTTGAGGACTTTTTGAGCGTGTTTATTACTTTCACATGTCGGTCCCAAATTTGACCTGTGGGTCAAGACTGAATTGGCAAAGTTTTTGGAAATTTTGGTGTGCAACTTGTTCAACGATGATAAATGCATGAAATGGTGAGAGGAATTCCCAAGGCTACAATACCTAGAAGCGTGGTCAAGGAGTTAAAAATTCTTTCAAAAATTATTTTTTGACACAACGAAAAAGTTTTATTGATGATCATTAAGCAACACCGTTATAAGAGATAACATTAATAAAGACCCAGTTGGAGAGGATCCAATTAGAATAA
Organism: Camellia japonica; assembly: GCA_030407325.1. Lineage (NCBI taxonomy): Eukaryota > Viridiplantae > Streptophyta > Magnoliopsida > Ericales > Theaceae > Camellia > Camellia japonica. The sequence goes on from JAPPVO010000007.1 coordinate 110,265,041, forward strand.
CAAGAAGAAGAAATTATACAGCAACAAAGACAACAAAACTGTACAAACACCTTACACCTTTCTTCCTTTAATGCACCTTCACACTCGCCTAAGATTAAGCACAAAATCCTGAACTGAAAAACTATGCTCTGAGTAATATGGTCTCAACCATAATGCAACTCTGGGGGTGTTTGGGAACCCACTTTTGAGGCTAAAATAACCTCAAATACTAAAAAAGTCAAAAAGCCTCAAAAATCCTAAATTAATGATTTATATTTGTAAAAAAAAAAAAGAAAAGAAAAGCAAAGCCGGCAGCAGTGGGGCAGCCCTACACTGTCATGACAGTGTGTAGGCACGGAATTGTGACAGCCTAGTCTTTGAGGCTGAAATGACAATTTTGCTCCTTTAGACCAATTTTAGAAAAAAGTGAAGTTAGGGGCAAATTTGTCATTTCAGCCTTAAACATCATTTCAAACACATTTTTCAATACAACAACTCAAATAAAAATCCATCTATCTTCCCAAACACAAAAACTTAAATAGCCTACTAAAATAGCCAAAAAGCCTAAAAAATAGCCACTTCCCAAACACCCACTCTAACTTTTATCACTTCACATGGCGAAGTAAGAGTTAGGGGATGGAGAGAATTGGAAAGAGTTTGGTGGCAATGACAAGGTTTCTGGCGAAGGAGAGTGAGAGTTAGCTTTGAGATCAATTTCTACCCTTCTCAAATGCCAACTTGAGCCCCTAGGAAGAGAACCCAACATTTTATTTGTAAACTTGATCGGTGATCTTCTTCCTCTACTCTTGAGAAAATGGTGAAACATCATCTGAGCTCTAAGATTTCCACCCTCTTCTTTCTCTATTTACTCTACCTTTTTGTTTTTGTTCATTGTTAATCCCATTCAAGCGATGCTTCAATAATGCAAGACTTAAAATTGAGCCTCTTTGTCGACCAACTGGGTTCAGTTGATTGGAGTGACTTGGACTCGTGCAATTGGCAAAACGTGGGTTGCTCCAAGGATAGATGAGGGGGGTCTCTCATTTCAAGCCTGGCCAACCTCACCGCCTTGCAAATACTCGATGTCGCATCCAACAATCTCAGTGGTCCACTCCCAAGTCTCCATAGCATGAGCTCACTCCAAAACCTCTTGCTCAGCAACAATAGCTTTTCTTTCATTCCCTCAAATTTCTTCCTCGGTATGACGTCCCTGGAAAATGTTTATCTTGACAACAACTCCTTCTCAGCTTAGCCCATACCAGATAGTCTCTGAAGCACATTGACCCTCAGGGTCTTCTTGGCCAACAACTCCAGCATCAACGAAAAAATACCATCTTTTTTTGGTGCTAACACATTCCCAAATTTGACAACTCTTCACTTTGAGTTCAACAAGCTTGAGGGTGGGCTACTTGCGAGCTTTTCAGATTCTAAAATTCAATCTCTGAGGTTTCATAAGCAATGGAGTATTTATAAGCTCAATGGTTCAATTGCTGTGATACAAAACATGACCCATTTGACCGAACTGTGGTTACATTATAATTCTTTTCCAGGTCCATTACCAGACATTTCAAGTCTTACAAGGTTGCAGAGCTTCACTATAAATAGCAATTACATTACGGGTCAAGTACCGACATCTTTGATGTATCAGTGTAGACACCCCATTTTTGACCGCCCTCAAGACTTAGACGTCATCGCTTGTGCGCTCGATGATTGTGTTTGCTTATGTTCATTTTGAGCGCCCGAAGTCCTCAGCGGAATGCCTTGTCTTTGAGCCTCTAAACCTTATTCTTTCTATGCCTTGTTTTGGACCAAAACTTGGTGTCTGGACCTCTTGGTGACCTGTCGGCCACCACCCAAGGCTGTCGGCCATGGGATGTTCTTGTCGGCTATCAGTGGTGGCCGACGGTCACCAGTGACTTTTTCTAGATATTTATTGACAATTGTGCCAGCTGTTGCACACTGAGCTGCATCTCCATACACATGTATGATGAGATGTTTTTAAGCTAAAGGGGTGTTTTTCTATAAATAGGGGGTTCCTCCCCCATTTTTGAGGGTTAGAAAAATTAGAGCAAAAATATCTCTCTCTCTCTCTAGCTTTTTCTCTCTCTCTCTTGATATTTTGTACACATTTGCTCACAAGTCCTTAGCTTTTGCATACCAACCCTTAACCAAATACTCTCACCTTTGGGCTGAGATTACTTGAAGTCTTGTTTGAGCTCTAGAAGGTGGTTTGAGCTTGGATTATTGGCTATTTTGTGCTTTGCTTCAAAGGTATAGCACTTACCTTATTTATACTTGTTTTGTATCTTGGTTTTGCCATCTATTTCAACTGTTTTTGGGCTGATTTTGAACTATCAAAAACTCTATTTTTGTGACTTAAAAGTGTTGGTTTGAGGTCTCTTTGAGTTAGGGGGTGGCCCACATTTCTTGCTCCCTTGTTTGTTAAGCTTTTGTACCATTTTTCATCACTTTCAAACCAACTTTTTTAGTCATTTTAACCACTGAATTTCAGAGATTTTTTAGTGGTAAAAACCTTGTTTTAAAGTCCAAAATTGGAGGGGTTAGCCTCCCCTTCTTGTGCCTTGTTTGCATGCCTAGTTGGCCTCATGTATTAGCTTATTGTTTTTGCTTTCTGTGGCTTAAGTCCAGCATGTTTTAGACTATAATTAGGACTATTTTTCCTCTGTTTTTGGTTATTCGATTCATTTGATTCTTGTATTGCATAATTGTAGTGTAATTTCCTTCACTAGCTTGATGTTTTAATGCTTTAATCATCATTGTTTTGAGTTAATAGCATGTTTTAGTGTTGTTTTGCACTTCATTTCAGTACTATAATCTCTGCAATCTTCCTCAAGTCTTCACTCTTTTGTTTGCTTTGAAAGTGGCTTTAAACCTCTTGTTTGCCTAAGTGTGAAATGGAGGTGTTGTACCTAATGGTTTAATCCCTTAGGGGGTTCATTACCAACAATGCAATGCCTCTTTCATGCCCAAATCAACTTGTTGTTTGAGTCATCTTTCCATTAGAGGACACTCACTAATGGACTTAATGGATTAAAGAATGGTTTTGGTAATTAAAATGAGTAAACAAAATTGGGCAAGTAAAAATGACAAGATAAGCATTCTTTGTGTTGCATTACATGTGTTCAAATCGGACGTTAGTTTGAACACAGGGGAAATGAGACATTTCATACTCAAAAGTAATGAAATGTGCCATTTTCCTTAGTCTCTATTGCCCTTGATCATGCATGATAGGGTGATGGTCCTTTGGTCTCATTTTGCATTCATTGAACTTGCACAATTGTATTCACAAACCTTCATGCAATGAAATTGCTTGATTGATGGTTTGTAAACCCAAATTTTGTCCCTCCTTTGATCTCCCCATGAAAAGGAGAGGCAAGGTGTGCAAATAATCTGTGAGAATACATTGTTTTGCTCTGTCTGCTCTCTGTTGTAGCAAAAAGAGGATTTCCGTGGTAGCCGACCGGCCCCCTGTCGGCCACCAATGCAATTTACACAGTGTGTTCCTGAAGTGATGTAGAGGTATTCTGGAAGTTGGCAGAATTTTTGGTGTTCAAATGTGCAAACAGAGGCTCGCAGGAGCAAAACGGTGACTTTTCGAGTGGACGAACCGAGCATGCATGCATCTCTTGTTTGAGGCCGTTTAGTTAAATTGTCTAGTTAATTAGTTGATTAATTCGTGTTGTAATTAATTAGTTTAGTTGTTTTGTAATTAATTAGTTAAGTACCTAGTTAATTAATTCGGTTTGTAATATTCAATTAGCTTAGAATAGTTAATTAATTCGAGTTTTGTAATAATTAGTTAGCTTAATTAGCGTAGCTAGTTAGTTGGCTTATTTATTCGGACCCTCCTTCGTGACGGCATGATGCTTTAATAAGTGTGCGTGCGTTTGTGTATGTCTTCCAACTTCTCGTCTTTCTCCATTTTACTTAATCGCTTTTGATGGTTAGATTAGGGACATGTTTTGATTAGCATACCTTATGCTTGCATGTTTGCATCCATTCATCTTGTCTTGCATTCACTAAGGCTCAACGCATCAGTCAAACTGCATTGCAATTTCAATACTTCTTTGAATACGTGTTTTATCACATGTCGTTCAAATCGATTCAGATGCCATATTAGTAGCCGAGCCTATTAAATGCATATTGCATGTGTTGCATTAGTCACCTTGCATAGTTAGGAGCATGCATATTTCTAACTAGTTTTTGTTTTGGCTTGCAGTACTAGGTAAGTTTGTTTTATGCTTTAGCATACTTGCATATGTGATGATGCCATGATTAGCATGCTCGCAATGAGGCTATGTGTTTAAATGCTAAACTGCATGAATGCCTGTGGATGAAGGCTTATTGCTTAAATTGGAACGATTCAACGAATGTATGTTTTAAAGCCCACTTTGTTGAGTGGGAAGTCATTTTGTTTTAAGCCCACTATGTTTGGTGGCAAATTCGCAAACTTTAAGCTCACTTGAGGGTGGCAACTTCAAACCATTTTCGCAAACAAACATGAGTTGAAATGTTTCAATTCTTGCGGTGTAGTCTATACTTGCTTGTGCGCATCACATAGTAATGTTAGTCTAATAATCAACAAGAGCACATAATGTTTATAAAATATCATATCATGATTAGTAGAGGCCGATCTTTGATCGGGCAAGTGGGGGTACTCAATTCATGACCTTCCCCCCTCGTACCCAAGTTATCGAGCTGAGGCAACTTTGGTGATGACGGACACGTGGCCTTCGGCATAAGTCAAGGTTTCCTAAATTTTCCCGAAAATAAAATATTTAGGTGGCGACTCTGTATCTAGCAAAATAGTCCATTTTTGGCATTATTTGATTTAAAATCGATTTTTCAAAAGGTTTGCCTTATTTGGACTCTTTGGTGATTATCAGTTTCACATTGCACTTGTGAGATTAGATTCAGAACCGCGGGAGTCTGAACTGTAGGGCTTTCTTTCAAACCTTCTGAAAGGGGGCGCGAAAAAGTCGAGCTACAGTTTCTGGCAACTCTGTTGGGGATTTAGAGAACTTGACTTGAACTCATGATATGACATTTTATCTACACTTATGTGTTTCTTTGCATTTGCATTTGCATTGGTGCGCCTAAGTCACAGTGTCTGCCATCTGCTATTCCTGAGCGATTTGCCGGAGGCTTGCTTGGAAAAGCTTGCCAAAAGGCTGATCAGTTGTGGGCTCTGCCACGATGGGAACACAACCCTTGGATTTGGACTACCGCTATACCACTTGATCCTCCTTTCACTTCTCGATGTTAGGTGTGAGAGGTATATTAGGTGGTCTTGCTGAGGTTTCCTTTTGACCAATCAACCTAGTTGCATATCGGAAGCCATAAAGATTGTTCCAAACTAGGACATGTTGCTTACCCGAATACAGGATTGTATGAAACCGTTTGTTTTGCGTAGTGAACCCCTAGCTCCCAAAGAAATTAGGACAGGGTAACCCTACCCCATCATAGGGGTGTTTTGGCTCTCACTTACTTGATACGTGTTTTTAGAGTGAAACTCTGCAGGAATGTATGTATCAGTTGCAAGTCTGGGTATCAGTTTGAGGGTATCAGTTTTGGGGAGGCAAAAAATCAGTGTTGAGTACAGTTCTCCAGCTTATGATAGCAACTGCGTATTGTTTGTGTCTGAACCGAGGTGCTGTGCGGTTTCTGATTTTTGTTTCTTTTTGCAAGGTAGTTTGTCACGATTGCTTTAGACGAGTCTGTTACCCCCCAAGCACTCTGAACCCAAGTAAGACGACTTTACCAATTCGGTGATCTTGTAAAAGCACAACCAGTGTTTGCTTCACTACCCCTGATTACAAGACGGAGGAGAGTTAGGCATAATTCACCGGTTCGACAGCTACCTTCATTCAGCGAAGTTCTGTCTTCTACATCTACTCCAAAAAGATAGTATCCACCAGTTCTGATAACTCAACATCCCTCAGTCGACATGGAAGATATGCTCTGTTAGCTCCAGCAGACTATTGAGGCTATGCAGTTAGATGTTGCCCGCCAAGCAGAGGTTACGGCCCGCCAAGTTGAGATTGCAGCCCGTCAAGCAGAGTTAATGGATAGGCTTCAGCAGCAGCAACCCCAGCCAGCAGTTGCATCTGCATCCCATACACCCCCAGCGGGTATTCCAGTGTCCGGGGCCACTATTAACGTCCAGGAAAATACGGGCATTCAGGCAGATCTAATCCCACCCCAGACCTCCAAGACACCGGTACACCAGACAAAGGCGCCGTTTGAATTTGAGGTTGACCCTACTGCACTAAAGGTCAACAAGCTAGAAAAGCTTTTCAAACGAGCACAGGGAGTCAATTCGATCCCTGACATTGAGAACGGCTATATTGATTCTGCAGTGACGCTGCAAGACAGATTCAAAATGCCACACATAGACCAATTTGACGGCTCTGGGGATCCTATGGTCTATCTTCGGCTATTCTTAGACATTCTGCCGATGGGCCTATCTAGACTGCAGAAGTTATCCCTCTTCGGCCAGACCCTGTTAGGGATAGCGGCCATTTGGTATGCCAAACTTGAAGACTCTGTGAAGAGAAACTGAGAGGAAATGGCTGAGGCCTTCATAGCACAGTACTCCTATAATACTCAAATCGAGGTCACTACTCGTGATCTCAAAACAACTCGCCAGGAGCCAAAGGAGGGCTTTTTAGATTTTGTGACCTGGTGGAGGGCTAAGGCCTCCACGATGACTAACTGACTGGCTGAAAAGAACCAGATTAAAATGGTGGTCCACAACCTGCAAGGAAGACTGTTACAGAAAATGATAGTCTTGCCTTTGTCCGAATTTGCTGAATTCCATGAAGTAGGGGTTCAAATCGAGGACGCAATGAAGCAGGGGTTGATTGACAGCGAGAAGGATCAGCCTAAGAGGGCTTTTACACGCAGTTCCAATGTGACTATTAGCGGTAGTACAGCTGCAAGGCCTTCAAACGTGAATACTGTCACCACTCAAGACCGCCAATCCCTTTGTCGGTACATCCAACCCAACCTCACAAACCTCAAGCCATCAGGCCCGAGGCTAGAGGGTCTTTACCCTACTATACATGTCCTTATCCAAAGCCATGGGCGTGTTGATCAGAAAGGGGCATGTTAAACCCCTAGAACCTCAGCCTCTACTTGATCCTCTTCCCTCAAAACACAACCCGGCCAAGTACTGCGCCTTTCACCAACAGCATGGTCATGATACTGACCAATGTTTTAGACTTCGTTATGAGATTCAGGATCTCATTGGCAGCAAAGTGAGAGCACCTCCACAGAAGTCAAATGTCACTACAAATCCCCTCCCACCACATAACCAAGTACCTCCACCCCGGTATGTGAACCTCATACAAACACTGGCCGTCCCTTACGACCCCAGTATATACATCACCCCTGCCCACCTACCTAAGTCGGCGTTGTTCATCCCGAAAAACACCAATTTGTGCATGATGAACACGTCCACATCCCAACCCAAACCAAACCTGTGGTGGTGACTGTGGTAGATGAAGGCAGGATAGCCTTAGTGGAGAATAGGAATGTCAGTTCGGTGCCTGAGGACTAGGGCTGGGCAACCAACCCACCCGCCCGCACAAACCGCCCGACCCTACCCTACCCGCAGTGCTTTGGGCGGTTTCGATGTAGGTATGCGGGCGGGTGCGGGTCAAGAAATTCACAAAAGATCGGGTTCGGGTCGAACCCGACCCGCCCGCAACCCGCAGTTTTTTTTTTTTTTTTTTTTTTTTTTTTTTTTTAAGAAAAAATAACTAGTTATTAATTTTTTTTTGCATTTTGGATACATGGAGATAACTAGTTATTATTTTTATTTTTACATTTTGGATGAAAATAAAATTTATTATATGGGTACTTATATACATTATCATGATCTAATGATATTTAAATTAGTGTTACTAGTTTGACTTTTATTTATATATATATATATAAAAAATCATTATATTCCATTAGTCTAGTAGACACAGTTAAATATGATATTTTGAATTGTCATTCTATTATCACATTATTGCATATTAAAAACTAAACAGTGAAGATTAATCCACTATTAAAATTAGTGTTACTAGTTTGACTTTTAAGGGTTTGTTTTTGCATATTTAAATTAGTGTTACTAGTTTGACTTTTAAGGATTTGTTTTTGCAAGCTAAGGAGGAAGATTAATCCACTATCTTCAAGCATGGTTCCATATCATCTTATCTAACATGTGGACTATTTATTATGATCATGAATTGTATATCTTGTAATTTAATTTATAACTCTTCTAAAAAAAAAAAAAAGTGTTTAGAAAGTAACAAAAAATGTCAAATTTGCTTAAGTTAAAAAAAAAAAAAAAAAAAAAAAATTTCAAAACCGCAAACCGAACCGCACCCGCCCGCACAAACCGCGAACCGCATCGTGGGCGGTTGCGGGTCCATTTTTCCCCAACCGCATAAGTGCGGGTCGGGTCGGTTTTGACCCGCAACCCGCCAAAACCGACCCGTGAGCAGCCCTACTGAGGACTCTGTGGATTTATCTGAGGAGGAATATAACCCATGCTGTTACATTGTGCCGATCAAACAAGCCAAACCAGAAATAGAGTTGCCAACAGGAATGGAGGTTAGTGTGGTCCAGGAGGATGGACCAAGCCAGGGATTAGATGACTTAGTGTAGACATCCCATTTTTGATAGTCCTCAAGACTTGGACGTCATCGTTTGAACACCCGATGATTGTGCTCGCTCATGTTCGTTTTGAGTTCCTGAAGGTCTCGGCTGAGTGCCTTGCCTTGGAGCCTCTAATCTTGTCTGTTTTTTGCTTGGTTGTTGGCCAAGAGCTTGTTGCTTCGAATCTGGAAGAGAGGGTGCCTTGTCGACCATCCCTAATGTCCATCGGCCATGGCTTGTGCCTGCCGGCCATCAGTGGTGGCCGGTCGGCCACACTGATGGCCGGTTGGCTAAATTGATGGTCGACGACCATTTTTCTCTTTTTTCAGATATTTATTTGCCAGTTGTGCCAGTTGTTGTCCATTGATGCTCATCTCCATACACGTGTACAGAGGGATGAAGACGAGCCTTTGGCTTGTTTTTCAGTATAAGGAGGGGTCTCTCCCCCATTTTGAGAGGTTAGATAAGTTGGAGCAAATTTTTCCCTCTCTCTCTAGAATTCTCTCTCTCCCTTCTTGTTTTGTGCTTGAAAGTGAGAATTCTCTACACATTTGCACTAAGACCCTTAACCAAACATCTTCATCTTGGAGTTGAGGTTCTTTGAGGCTTGGTTGGACCTCTTAAGGCTGGTTTTAGCTCAGAATTGTGACTGATTTTGTGCCGTTCTTCAAGAGGTAAGGGACTTACCTTGTAAGCTTTGTTTTAGTTGCTTGCTTGGCTATCTTTTTACACTGTTTTGACCTGGTTTTTCAACCATAAAAAACTCTGTTTTTAAGGTTTAAAAATGGTAGTTTAAGTCTTGGTGAGTTAGGGGGTTGTCTCATCTTTTTGCTCTTTGGCTTGTGAAGCCTTTTGTGCCATTTCTTACTACCTTTACATCAAACTTTTTGGGCCTTTAAACCACTAAAATTCAGAGTTATTTCAGCGGTAAAAAGTATGTTTTGAAGTTCAAAAATGGAGGGATTAGCCTCCCCTCCTTGTGTCACACTCCCATGCCTAGTTAGCATTATATAGTAGCATGTTTTTGTAGCTTGTGTGAGCTTAGTTCAAGCATGTTTTAGGCTTTGTTTTGGCCTACTTTAACTCTGTTTTGGGTTGGTTGGAGCATTTGTTGTTTGCTTTTTGTACTTGTAGGGCAATTGTGCTTACTAGTCTAGCATGCCTAATGGTTTAGCCTATTATTCTAGCTTGTGTTAGCTTAAGTTTAGCATGTTTTAGCTACTATTTTGGCCTACTTTAACTCCATTTTGGGCTGGTTAAGTCCTTCGAGGTTTGTATTGCATGGCTATAGTGTAATGGTCTTCACTAGTTCGTTGTTTTAAGGCTTTAAGCATGAAGTGTTTGACTTGTTTGCATGCTGTAGCATCATTTTGCATGTAATTTCAGTGTATATAGCTCTGTCACATGCTCATTTATTTCACTCTTTCATTGCTTTTGAGAGTTGTGTCTTGAGTCTTGTTTATAAGCTAACATGTGAGCATGCTTTTCTAGCACTTTGTACCTCAATCTCAGCATGTTTTAGCCACTGTTTTGGCATGTTTTTAACTCTGTCCAGAGCTGATTTGGTCGGTTGAGCTTTGTATTGCATGCCTATGGTGTTGTGATCTTCACTAGTTTAATGTTTTAGGCTCTTACGCATGTTGTGCATGTGTTGCTTGCATGATTTAGTTTCATTTTGCATGTCATTTTAGCACCGAAATATTTGCCCCCTCCCTCATTTCTTCACTTTTCCATTTTCTTTGAGGTTGGTTAGCCTTAAGGTTGCGTTTAAGCTTGGGATTGAGACTTGTCCTTAATGGTTTTAATCCTCTTTTGAGGGTTTCTACTAACCAACGGCATGATCTTTCTCATGTCTTAAATCATCCTTTGGTTGACCCCTCTCTCATTAGAGGACAATCACCTTGGACTTAACCGGTTAAAGAATGATTGGTAATGTAAAATGTGTAAACAAAACAAGACAAGTAAAACTTAAGCAAGTTAAGCATGTTGTGTTGCATTGCAAGTGTTTGGATCGGACGTTAATCCAAACACAAGAAATGTGGGACGTTCATACTCTAAGTGATGAAATGTGTCACGTTTCTTGGTCGCCGCCACCCTTGATCATGTATGATAGGGTGGTGGCCCTTAGAGTCTTATTTGTGCATTCATTGACTTTGTACAAGCTTGACTCTTTGGCCATCATGCATTGAAAATGCTTGGTTGATGACTTGAGAGCCAAGAATTACACTCCTTTGAGCTTGAGAAATGATAAGGAGGGTAATAGTACATATATTGTTGGAGAATACACTGTTTTACCTCTATTTGCTCTCTATTGCAGCAAAAATGAGAATTCTAGGGAAAGGGTGGCCGACAACCACAAATAGTGGCCGACCGGCCAGTAGTAGTGGCCGACCGGCCACCTATGGTAGCCGGCCGACCATCAGTGGAAAAGTTGTCCAAAGTGTTCTTGAGTTGGAGCAGAAGCAATCTGGAAGTTGGTACAATGTTCAGAGATCAAAGCAAGTGCAAACAGAGGCAATCAATGGCAAGGCGGTGGTATTTTCGGGTGAAGCCAACCGAGCATGCATGTCTCCCTCACCATCGAGGCCACTTAATTGCTTTAATTAATTAGCATAGCTCATTATTCAATGATGTTGTATTTAATTAGTTAGTGTAACTAATTCTTTAGTTTTGGCTTGTAATATTAATTAGCTAGAATGGTTAAGAATGGTTAGTTAATTGTATTGTTGTAATTAATTAGCTAGAATAGTTAATTAGTTTCATTTTGTAATAATTAGCTTAGCTTAGTGTAGCTTAGCTTATTCATTCAGACCCTCCTTGGAGAGGGCACAATGTTGTAATAAGTGTGCGTGCTTGTGTGCATGTCTTCTAACCCCACGTCTTTCTCTCTTTTATTTATCCGCTTTCGATGGTTAGATTAGGGACACGTTTTGATTAGCATACCTTATGTTTGCATGTTTGCATCATTCATTTGTCTTGCATGTACCGAGGCTCGACGCATCATTCAAATTGTATTGCAAATTTAATACTTATTTGAATACGTGTTTCAAAGCATGTTATCAAATTGTTGCATTCATATGCCATCTTAGATAGCCAAGCCTATTAAATTGCATATTGCATGTGTTGCATTAGGCATTTTGTATAGTTAGGATCATGCATTCTTTCTAACTTTGTTTTCCTAGCTTGGAGTACTAAGTAAGCTTTTACGCTTTAGCATACTTGTATAAGTGTGAGTGTTTGCATGCTTGCCATGAGGCTATGTGCTTATATGATAAACTGCGTGAATGCCTGTGGATGAAGGCTTTGTTGCTTGAATTGGAACAATTCAACGAGTGTGAGTTTTAAGCCCACTTTGCGAAGTGGTAAATCATGTTTTAAGCCCATCATGTTTTACGGCAAATCCGCATTTTAGCCCACTTGAGGGTGGCAACTTCAAACCATTTTCGAAAACAAACATGAGTTGAATTTGTTCCAATTCTTGTGATTTAGTCTATACTTACTTGTGTGCGTCACATAGTAATGTTAGCTAATAACCGGAATAAGAACACATAAGGTTTATAAAAGAACATATCATGATTAGTAGAGGACGATCTTTGATCGGGCGAGCGGGGGTGCTCATTTCAGGACCTTCCCCTCTTGTACCCAAGTTCCTGAGCCGAGGCAACTTTGGTGATGGCGGACACGTGGCCTTTGGCACGAGTCAAGGTTTCCTAAATTTCCCCAAAACAAAATATTTAGGTGGCGACTCTGTAATCTGGCAAAGCAGTCTAGTTTTGGCATTATTTGATTCAAAATCGATTTTCCAAAATGATTTGCCGGATTGGACTCTTTGGTGTTTATCAGTCTCACATTGCACTTTGTGAGACTAGATTCAGAACTATGACAGGAGTCCGAACTGTAAGACCAATTCGAGCTCTCCAAAAGGGGGCGTGAAGAGAGTCTAGCTACAGTTTCTAGCGACTCCACTGGGGATTTAGAGAACTTGACTCGAACTCATGATATGTTGTTTTATCTACACTTATGTGTTTCTTTGCATTGCATTTGCATTGGTGCGCCTAAGTCACAGTGTTTGCCATATGCTATTCCTGAGCGGTTTGCTAGAGGCTTGCTTGAAAAAGCTCGCCAAAAGGCTGACCGGTTTCAGGCTCTGCCACGATAGGAACACAACCCTTGGATCTGGACTATCGCTGTACCGTTTCATCCACCTTTCATTTCTTGGTGTTAGGTGCGAGAAGTATATTAGGTAGTCTTGCTGAGGTACCCTTTTTGACCAATCGACCTAGTTACATATCGAAAACCATAGAGACTGTTCCAAACTAGGATAGGTTGCTCTCTCGAATGTAAGATTGCTTGAAACTGCATGTTTGCGTAGTGAACCCTTAGCTCCTGACAAAACTAGGACAGGGTAACCCTACCCCATCATAGGGGTGTTTTGGCTCTCAATTAACTGGTATGTGCTTTACAGTGAAACTGTATAGGGATGTGCATATCAGTTGCCAAGTTGGTATCTGTTTTTGGGCAGAATTCAGTAGAGAGCACAGTCATTCAGCTATGCTCATATCCGTTCTAGTAAAATCAGACTGAGATGCTATCTGTTTTCTCTTTTGCTAGGTAGTCCTGGAACCATAGCTTCAGAAGGCTCCAATATCCCCCGGGTACATTAGACTGGTGTTGATAGACTTTGTCAGGTCAGAGACTTCGTTCAAGGGCAACCAATGTTTCCTTTGTCGGTGGCAGGGTAAAGAAGGGCTAGATAGGGCTCACTGGTTCAACTAATCCGACAGTCACTAGTTACATCACCTTTGTTTAACTCAGCAGACCCGTGATGGCACAGAGTCTGGAAGAAGTTATGGCCATGATAGCGGCATTAAACCAGGGAATCGCCATGCAGGATGAGACTAATGTTGAAACGCAACGCCCATCTGGGGCATCTGCCACACATCCAGTCTCGGGACCCCAGCCGAACTTTGACCCACTTTCGCTAGCTGAAGATTTGTATGGTCCGGATCCTCGAGAAGGGTTGGCTCAAGCTCAAGTTTTCAGACCTCTGGTACAGCCTAATGAGAGACTTTATCCCTGTGATATTAATGAGCTCGACCTAACCTCATTAAAAATTGCTAACCTTGAGAAGCAATTCAAAAAGGCACAGGGCCTTAACTCCATTCCCGATATTGAGGATGGGTACATCGAGGTTCTCGTAAGGCTCCCAGGTAGATTCAAAATGCCATATATTGACCGTTTCGATGGGTCTGGAGATCCTATGGTACATATCCGGCTTTTCTTGGACGTCCTGAAACCGATGGGTCTGACTATGCCGTAGAAACTCTCTCTGTATAGAAGAACCCTGTCGGGTATAGCAGCCACTTGGTACGCCAAGTTGGAGGATATAGTGAAGGAGCTAGGAAGAGATGGCCGAGGCCTTTGTCGCCCAATATTCTTATAACACTCAAATCGAGGTCACAACTCATGATCTCGAGGTAACTCGGCAAGAGCCGAAGGAGGGCTTCTCTGACTTCATCACTCGGTGGAGGGCCAAGACCTCCACGATGGCCACCAGGCCAGCTGAGAAGAACCAGATAAGAATGGTCGTTCGTAATCTACAGTCAAAGCTGCTACAAAATGATTGTTTTACCCTTGCCAACATTTGCTGACCTTCATGAGATATGGGTACAGATAGAGGATGCGATGAAATAGGGTCTGATTGACCATGAAAAAGTGCAGCCCAAGAGGGCGTTTACACGCAGTTCAAATGCGGCTACGAGTAGTAACGCAACTGCGAGGACCTCTGATGTTGGTATGGTCACCACCACACCGAAAATAGCCACCCCCTTTACTGACACATCCGGAACCACCTCAAAACCTGCAAAGTACCCACCCCAGGACCAGAGGGTTTTCACCCCACTCTACATGTCTCTATCAGCGGCCTTGAGGGTCCTGATCATAAAGGGGCATCTGAAGCCCCAGGAGCCGCGCCCATTGCCTAATCCCCTCCCTCCTACACATAACCTAGCCAAGTATTGCGCCTTTCACCAGCAGCATGGTCATGATACCGACCTATGCTTTAGACTCCGTCATGAGATTCAGGATCTCATTGACAACAAAGTGATAATGCCTCCTGAGAAGCCTAACGTCATTACAAATCGTCTCCCACCACATAACCAACCCCCACCACCCAGGCAAGTAAACCTTATCCAAACAATGGCCGTCTCATACGACCCCAACATATACATCACCCCCTCCCACCTGCCTAAGCTGGCACTGTTCATCCCAGAAAGCACAGACTTGTGTATGATGAGCACGTCCATATCCCAACCCGTACCCGTAGTGGTGGTTGTGGTAGAAGAAGGCATGCTTGAGGGCCCTGCGAGCTTAATTGAGGAAGCATACAACCCCTGTCGCTACATTGTGCCAACAAGCCAGGCCAGGTCAGAGGTGGAGTTGTCGATGGGGATGGAGGTTAATGTAGTCCGGGAGGATGGGCCAAGCCAGGGGCTGGATGACTTAGCTAAGCTTGAGAAGGACATCGTTAATCTGTAATTTTTTGACGAGCAGGATCCGGGGGATGTGCACATCAATTGGTTTGACCTGAATGGATCAACAGATAATGTAGGGTGGCTTATTGATGAGCCAGATGTTGATGAGGTGTCTCAACCAAAGCAGGGACAGTTGGAAACAGGAACTTCTGCAATGGCTGGAACGGTCGACGACAAGAGAGAGTTGCCGGAGAGCACTGGTACTAAGAATTTTGCTCAAAAACTGGATAGCATTTGTACAGTCGATACAAAACAGAAGGCCGCGCTGAAGCAGTTCGAACATGAAAGAATTGAGAATGATCAGAAGGCTAGAAAAGCCAAGGGTCCTATGGGGGACTGATTGTGTTGTGAACGCATGAATGATTACAGCGAAACCGGATGTGTGTTTGTCAGTTACCAAAGGACTGTAGTGGGAAGATGAGGATTTGCATCTTGCCCACACGGATGAAGATTTGGGACAGAAACTGCCAGATGATACATTGTATGCCAAGGAAGTCGATCACATGACTCGGAGTGGGTGGTACTTTAAGCTCCCATACCTAGACCAACCAGAAGCATCAGGAAAGGAAAAGGAAGCAGAGAAATAGAAGGATAAAGCGCTAGAAGAGGAAGCTATACTGAAGTAGCTGAAAAAGATTCAAGCAGATATCTCCATCTGGGGTTTGCTCATGGCTTCATGGGTGCATAGACAAGCCGTCCTATCAGCAATGGATAAGGCTAAGCTCTCTATTGACACAACTCCCAAGCAGTTAGTGGGACTGGTTTTCCCAGGTGGCGCTTCGCCGACTTTGACCTTTACCGATAAAGAATTGCCGCCTGAGGGCTCCGAGCACAAACAGCCACTATACATCTCTGTGGAATGTAAAGAGAAGTAGATACCAGTTATCTTAGTTGATACAGGGTCTGCAATTAATGTGTGTCCGTCACGCACGGCCTACGCTATCGGTTTGAAACCCGCAGACTTCGCACCAATAGTCTAGGTAATTCGAGCTTATGACAATACAAGTCGAGAAGTGATGGGGACAATTCGTGTTAGAACTCAGGTTGGCCTAGCACAACAGGACATTGAATTCCATATCTTGGATGTTCCAGCTACCTTTAATTTACTTCTTGGACGACCATGACTGCACCAAGTGAGAGTTGTCTCTTCCACTCTGCATCAGATGGTGAAGTACCCCCATGGAAATGGGGTAGCTATTGTTTTTGGGAACTCTTCCATACATCCTCCCCCGGAAGTCACTATACCGGTACTAGAAATTGTACACGGCGAGGAGGATGTCTTTTTGTCTAGGTTCACCTTGGTCGAGGCCTGAGTAGTGCAAGATATTTTGGCTGTTGATGAGGGACTGTATGTCAGTGCGCAATCCGTCTACCTCATGAATAAGCTGTAACATGTACCCGGAATAGGATTAGGAAAGAGCTGCCGGAAGGGCGTCACTGAATTGGCCGAAGTGCCACACAACCCTTATACGTTTGGTCTAGGTTACATGCCTACCAAGGAGGATTGGGTAAGAAAGGGAAAGGAAATGGCAGGAAGGGCCAAGGCTAAACAAACTGGGAAGCACTATGAGTTGGTTCATAGACCTATTCAAGGAACCCTGAACGGCCACTTTGTCCGGGAGGGGGAGGATTTCCCATTCTGTAGCTTTCCGGAGCCATGGCTAAATTCTGAGAAGCGGCGTGTGCCCGGCTTCGAGATCTTTGTCGACCTACAGTTGCCAGGGGATGAAGTTGCAGAAGAGCAGACTGACCTACTAGCTGAGGCTGAACAGTGCATAGAGGATGAGTTCGATGGCACAAAACTTGGGATAGGAGCAGCACTGGCTTGTCTCCTCTCGGATCCTCAGATCACACCAAAGAGCTTAGGGGATGACTTCTCTATTTCCATGATTGGAGATCAAACGGCTATGGGCCCTTCTTTCGGCATTCTGGATGCATTTATTGCACCCTCCCTTGTTAGGTAGTTTGATGAGGGCTTTTTATCCAGCAATTCTGAATCAGGTAATGAACCGGAATCTGATTCCACAGAGTTTGTAGAGTTGGAATCAAATTCTAGTTCTTCTGAGTCAGAGTCCGATATTCCTGGGGTTGATAACCCGGATGCTGTTGTTTTGTCCAGGTCATCTTTTTCCTTTTCTTTTGAGTCGGTTGTAACCGAGAAATTGGACGAACTGGAAGTTGTGAATGAGAATGGTACCACTACTGTTTCTGAGTACTTTTTTGTGCCACTTGTGTATTGCAGGACTTTCAAAACTTTGATAAAAACGACGAGGAAGAAATTCCTCCGGTTTTAAAACATTTGATTCATCGAGAGGATGAGAGGTTTGTAAAACCCTTGGTTGATGAAATCACTTAAATTAATGTTGGTACTGAGAAGTATCCGCATCTGATCCAGATCAGGTCCACGTTGTCTTCGGAGGAACGCGAGCGCTTAGTCGTTTTATTAAAAGATTTCAAAGATGTTTTCGCGTGGTCCTACAAAGACATGCCTGGAATCGATCCCGAGATTGTGCAGCACCGGATCCCTCTTGACCTTGAGGCCCGACCTGTCAAGCAGAAGCTTCAGAGAATTCGCCTAGTTTGGGCTTTGAAGATCAAGGAAGAGGTCACCAAGCAGATAGATGCAGAGTTCTTGCTAGTATTTGAGTATCCTACTTGGTTGGCCAACATTGTTCTGGTGCCGAAGAAAGATGGTAGAATTCGGGTGTGTGTGGATTTTAGAGATCTGAACAAAGCTAGTCCGAAGGACGACTTTCCTCTACCGCACATTAACGAAATGGTGGACTTCACCTCAGGCCATGCGCTACTCTCCTTTATGGATGGGTTTTTCGGGTACAACCAGATCTTGATGGCACCCGAGGATAGGGAGAAGACTGCCTTCACCACGCCGTGGGGAACCTATTGCTATAGGGTGATGCCGTTCGGTCTGAAAAATGCTGGGGCTACTTATCAACGGGCTGCAACTACTATCTTGCACGATGTGATCCACAAAGAGGTTGAGGTGTATGTGGATGACATGATTGTCAAGTCCAAGGAAAGAGAGGGCCACTACACTGCCTTGAAGAAATTTTTCCAACGGATCAGGGAATATCGGTTGCGACTGAATCCTCAGAAATGTACTTTTGGTGTCACAGTAGGGAAAATGCTGGGGTTCTTGATTACAAAAGGGGCATCGAAGTCGATCCTTCCAAAATCAAGGCCATCTTAGAAATGCCACCACCAAGGACTGAAAAGGAGATGTGAGGCTTTCTGGGTAAAGTGCAATTCATAAGACGGTTTATTGCAAAATTAACCTTGACTTGTGAACCACTATTTGGTCTCCTAAAGAATGGAAAGAAATTTCAATGGGATGACCGACGCCAAATTGCTTTTGAGCAGATCAAGCAATATCTACAGAACGCACCCGTGTTATCACCGCTAGAGCCGGGAAAGCCGTTGATTTTGTATCTGTCAGTAACCGACACGACTATGGGCTGCATGCTTGCGTAGGAATCTGAAGATAGAGTGGAGAAGGCCATCTATTACTTGAGCAAGAAGATGCTGGAATATGAGACCCGATACACTCTGTTGGACAAGGCTTGCTTGGCCTTAGTATGGGCTACCAGGAAGTTGAGGCACTACCTGTTAGCTCACTTCGTAATTCTGGTTTCGAGATTGGATCCCATCAAATATCTTTTCGAGAAACCAGCACTTACGGGTAGGCTAGCTCGTTGGTTGCTTCTTCTCTCCGAATTTGATTTGAAGTATATTACTCGCAAGTTTGTGAAGGGGAGAATGGTAGCGGAGTTCCTAGCCGATCACCCAGTGGAGGGAGATGAAGCAGTAGAGTATCTGTTCCCAGATGAGGCCATTCTGCAGGTCGAAGAAGAGATTTGGGCTATGTACTTTGACGGAGCGTCTAATCAGTACAGGTATGGGATAGGGGTGTTACTGATAGCGCCCGACAATTCCCGCATACCTTTAGCTTTCAAACTCCGGTTTAAAGTATCAAACAACGAAGCAAAATACGAGGCATGTATTGCTGGCTTGGAAGCCGCCCTGGAACTAGGGGCAAAAAGATTGGACGTCATTGGGGACTCGAACTTGGTTGTGTCTCAAGCGAAAGGAGACTGGAAGGTTAAAGAAGAAAGGATGAAAATCTACCACCAAACCCTGGACGCTCTGATTCCCAGGTTTGAGAAACTAACTTTCACACATCTGTTAAGAGAGAGCAACAGGTTCGTAGACGCTTTATCAACTCTATCTTCCATGATAGACATCCCTCTTAGAGTCCAAATGCGTCCAATCATTATTGAATAGAGGTATGTGTCGGCTTATGAGTTAATCACTGCAATAGATGAAGTACAAGATCAGAATCCTTGGTATCATGATATCTGGAACTTCTTGGAGAAGGAGGCTTATCCACCAGGGGCAAATGCCAAAGATAAGAGGGCAATACAGCGAATGGCTGCTCAGTTTATCATCTGCGGGGGTAAATTATACAAAAGGGGCTATCTGGGAATGCATAAACTGTGTGTTGATGAAGAAGAGTTGAAGCGCCCAATGGAGGCCATCCACGGAGGAGAGTGCGGATTGCACATGAACGGGGTAACGCTAACTCGGAAGATCCTCAGACAGGGTTACTATTGGTCAACCATGGAGGAGGATTGTATTGATTTTGTTCGGCGATGCCACAAATGCCAGATCCATGCAAATCGCATGAATATTCTGCCGTCGAAGCTGTACAACATGACTTCACCATGGCTATTTTCAGTCTGGGGAATTGATGTTATTGGGGCAGTTACTCCGAAGAGGTCAAACGGGCATGAGTATAACATGGTGGCAATAGACTACTTTATAAAGTGGGTCGAGGCCCAATCCTATGCAGTGCTGAAAGCATCGCACGTAGCCAAGTTCATCAGGAATAATAATATCTGTCGCTATGGGGTCCCAAATGAGATCATTTCAGACAACGGTTCCCACTTCAAGAAGGAAGTGATCGACTTGTTGGAAAAATACAACGTGGCATTTCATAAGTCATCCATATATCGGCCGCAAACCAACGGGGCTGTTGAGGCCGCCAACAAGAACATCAAGCATATTCTACAGAAAATGGTGGAAACCTACAAGGACTGGCCAGATAAGTTGCCATTTTCTCTCTGGGGCTACAGAACATCGATTCGCACTTCTACTGGGGCAACTCTGTATTCTCTGGTTTATGGGATGGAGGCTATTTTGCCGATTGAAGTTGAAGTTCCGTCACTGCGGGTTATGGCTGAGTGCCAAATAGCAGAAGTGGATTGGCAACAGAGCAGGTTCGGGGAACTAATGTTGTTCGACGAGAGAAGACTGAAAGCACTGTACCACGTCCAAAGTTATCAACGCAGAATTGCCAGGGCTTTCAACAAGAAAGTTAAGTCCTGGAATCTGAAATAAGGGGATTTGGTGCTCAAAGACAACCGAGCTCCCATCCACGACCCTGGGGGCAAGTTCAGACCCAATTGGACTGGTCCTTACATCATCAAGTCTATTTGGTCGGGTGGAGCTGTCATTCTTATGGACTTAGATGGCCTCGAATTCTCCCAGCCAGTCAACATGGACAAGTTGAAGAAATACTACCCTTGAGTGGCTCGTAAGGCCGAAAACCCGAAAGGGCAACCTAGGCAAAAGTTTGAGCACGAAAAATTAGAAATAAGAAAAACTGAGCTCGCAAGGTTGAAAACCCAGAAAGGGCGGCCTTGGCAAAAGTTAAAGCGCAAAAGGAGAGTGTTAATACACGAGTGAACCCGAACCGAACTACGTAAGGCTTGATTCCCATCTTCGGGATACGTAGGCAACTTCATTCTGAAGTCCAGCCATAAACACTTCCAAATCAACTGTGTCCATGAGATTGTTCTGGTCATCTTTGTCTTTTCTGCATCCAAGAGTTCGGTTGTGATCTTCACTATGAGAGCTGGTTACAGTACAGTGCAGTGCTATTCAGACAAGGGGCAACTTTCCAGTTATTGGATTCGGGGTTGTACATCTCAAGGATAGATTCCGGGTGTGTCCAGTTGTGATCCATATCGAAAATGGTTTTGAAAAGTTTTAATAAAAGTTGATTTTGTTCAAATTAATCTTTTTACAACTTAGACCATTTTTGGACCAAACGGAAAATTTTCAATACCCACAACCTTCAATTTCATTGATTTCAATACAGAGTTCTCCAACTCTTGATACAAATTGAAGTTGCTTTTTATTACATTCAAAAGGAACACTTGAAAGTACAGATTAAAGTAATAAACTTGGGGCATAGTTGAGTCAGGTGTTCCTACGCCCCTCCCAGAGCTTGTGGAAGCTTTAGATGCTAAAGTAGGCCCAGTTTGTGCCTCATCTTCAAGCCAAGCTACGCATTCACCAGAAAGGGCGCAACTGAAATTTGGAGCGGGAGCCAAAAGTTCTCTTGTCCTCCATATAGTGGGACAGCGAGCTAGCTGTGAGCCTTAGATTGGAAATGAAGCTGGGTATTTTATCCCCTCTTCCGGGCAAGCCTGGTAGTGTCCGAACTGATGCCTGAATCGGAATGGAAAATAGAAGACACAGTGCGTCAAACCAATCTGCTGAATACCAGGTTGTCGAGACATGCTATAGCTCATCTTAGGCAGATCAAACCAGGGGTAGCGCCAAGCAACGTCAACAGCAGACCTGTTGCACATCTAGTGGCACCACCACCCCTCGTTCGGGAAATCAACTAGCTGTTAGCAAAAGAAATAGCCGTGTGCCGAATATGTAGGATAAGAGTCCACTACTTTCAACCTATCCATGAGCCATATCTAGGGAAGGATGAAAAATCAGAGAGATTAAAGAATAGAGAGATGTACGTAGAGAGAAAAGTGAGAAAAGGATTTTAAGAAAAACAGAGCTTGAGGGCCGAATGATGTGAGAAACAGATGTGAGATAGGGTGGGAAACAGTACCTGTAAGGGTAGTGGACTTCCTGCAAACTTGGTTGTCTCTCGGCGATGGAAAGCATCCAAGCCCATCAAAGTTTCGGCTAATGTCAAGCCAATGCATCTCTTGCCCTCTTTCAAGCCTTGGGCAACTTCGATCAAGCGAATACTAGACCCTTCGAAGACAGGGGCAAGAAGAAAATGAGCCAACATGCACAAGCAGAGGGCATGCTGCCGAAAACTTTGCCAAAGACGGTCGCCGCGGTCGCTAGCATCGGAAACCCGATGAATCAAGCTAGGAATCTCCAACTCCCCGTTGTGAACCAGGGATCAGGCATCATGTAAAGTAAGCCCACCCATCCTTCCTAGAGCCTGGATGTGGCCAAAACAAGACTGGGGCAAGATCTCCTCATGACGCCGAGATTCCATCAAAATTTGAAATTCTTCAATTGTAGGGCACATCTCTTGTCCCCCAAAGCTAAAAACATGTGTAACCGGATTCCAACATCTAGTCGCAGCATGGAGGAATGGAAACACAGCGGCGTACGACTTAGCGGGAATAGTGCATTTATCTCAAAACCTTGAAAATTCAGCTTTTTCGAGCCATCTAAATTCGCAAACCAATCGGAGAGTTTTTCGGTGAAGAATGGTTCCATTGGAAGCAAAAATAGAGCTGGAATCAAGAAACCACGAAGCTGGGGCTTTTGTAGAAGATAAGGTGCTGAATGGAAGACAAGTGGCAACAATCTGGAGGGTCCCTGCACTAGTGGCCGACCGGCCAGTGTTGGTGGCCGACCGGCCACTTTTGTAGCCGATCGGCTACTGCTAATGGCTGATAGTCATTTTTGGTGTCCGGTAGCATCTGTTTATGGCCGGTGGCCTCCTATTTTGCCCTCTGGTCTACCCATGTGTTGAAAGTGCTAAGAACGTGTGCTTTGTTCCACTCTCGGTGCATTTTTTCCGTTCCTCTTTATCAATTTTGTCGAATTGCTTATCGAGTTATTGTATTGTTTACCAATTGTTGCAATTTGCTTATCGAGTTGTATTTGTTTTGTTTATCGAGTTGTTGCATTGTTCATCGAGTTGTTGTTTTGTTCTTTGAATTGTTTTACTTTGTTTGTTATGCGTTGGTTGGTTCATTACCTGATTAAGCAGTTGCCAATACAATATTCAATTTCTATCAATCCCGTTTTTGTGTAAAATGGTGCGATGCTCAGAATGCTTAGAATGCAAAATATAACACCTTTTAATCAAAAGCTGTTTTTCATTCCGATCATGGTTTCTTTTTACAAAAGAGTACAAGTTTTTAAGAAAATAAAACTGCCTAAGGCTGTACAAAGTGCTAACGCTACTAGCAGAAAGAAAACTAAGCAAAAAACATCGGAATCAGCATTAGCTAGCTCAAACTCTAGAGGCCCTCTTCGTCCTCTTCCTCGGCAGGGCGGACTCAGAGCTATCGCCATCAGCGCCATTGTCTGAATCTAAGCCGGAACCTGAGCCAGAGCTATCTCCGCTCCCCTCCTCGGAGCCCTCCTTGGCATCACTACCGCTCTCAGAACCTGAGCCGGTGCCATCGCCTCCACCCTCAGATGACTCTAACTGGAGGCTCGCTGGCTCCTCGTCCTCATTTGTCTCATTATCATTCGGGATAGGGTCAGATGGGCCACTCTCGTCATGAGTATGTCTAGCTCTGCCTCGGCTGTGCATCAGAGTCCCTTGTCTCCCTCTCTCTGTTGTCGGGGGAGCCACTAAAGGTCTTAATGCGGCTCCTGTTAGGGCATCCGGTGGGGCTGGCATCTGAAAAGGGACCTGAAAATGATAGTTTGTCAGAATACATTAGCTGTGCAGTATATCAGATACAGTGTATCAATGCAGTGTTTTGATGCAATGAATCAGATCAGAGTAGTTTGGAGCAGGTTACAGTTAAAATGCTAATGTATCGGCAGAGAGTTTGATGGCTAGAAATGTAAGCTGAAGAAACTTATTGGAATCCTGTAGAAACTGAGTAGGTTCATGCTCGTCTGAACCATCCCCATCAGAGAAGCTGCCAGCTCGAGAGCCTGCCTGGTGTACTCTATGGATGCCTGTGAATGTGTTGAGATGATCAGTGGTCTATAAAGCATAATTGAAATGAACTGAATGCGCAAAATGTAAAGTGTAGTACATACCGGGGTCGGGCCTCGAACTCCGACAAGCTCGTGATTAGCTGGCGCTGGCTCGATGGGAATCTGGTAAGCCTCCCCTCTAGGTCGCCAGCAAGTTAGTGTAGTAGGCAGCTTTGGCCATCCCGCCCTCTGTCTCTCCTCAGAATCTCTCCTGCCATGAGTCCTGGTCACTTTGGCCCCTTGACCTCTCTCTCTCGCAGCTGGAGCTCTAGCTCTCTCCCCCCCCGCGAGCGCCAGGCAGCAATGGCATGAGGTATGTCTAGATGAAGGCAGTGTAATCGCCCTCAAGTTTGAAGAAGTCGGCATCCCAACCTCTGGTGAAGTCGATCATCTCTTGCATGGTGTACCTCTCTATGGTCCTCATATATGTGGGAGGCGGCATCGGAACTACCGGCTTAGGCAAGCTGAGGCTCTAGCGCAGGAATCGCTCCCCTAAGAACCACGTCCGACAGACTGGGCCCTCAAGCAAGATCGAAAATTGGGAAGCCTCCTGAACGCCGGCAAAATGATCTCTGACCTCGTCAGGCATCACTGTCCACGGCTGCCAGGTGATCTTCAAATAGTGAATATACAGGTTGTTAGCTTCCATTAGAGATGCAATATGAAGTAAAGTTGAAATGACTATAAGTTTTGAGTTACCTCTGCTGCAGTCACGGTGTCGAAGAATCGACGGAAAAATGAGAATGACTCTCGGGGCCTCCGCTAGTATCTCTCGTCGTACCTGTGCGAGTACGGCACCACAGGTGGTATCTCCACCTCTGGCTCTGAGGCAAGCCTCAGAAAATAGGTGTACAGCCATAGCTGCAGAAGGCAAAAGGACAACAGTGAGTATATATCAGATGAATACAGAGAATGTAAAGCAGAAAGCAGACAATGTGTGTAGTATACAGAGAATGTAATGCAAAAAGAAAATTGTGTATAGTGCAGTGTGCAGTGTGTACAATGTGCAGATAATGTGAAGCAGAAAGCAAATTGTGTAGTACAGTGTGCGACGTATGCAGTGTACAGGAAATGCGAAGCAAAAGACATAACGGGAAATGCAAAACAGAAAGGTAGGACATACCTCCCAGGCCCTCCAGTAGCCTCTTAGCAGATGCCCGCTCCGGCGGGAGGTGGAGCTTATATACCTGTATAGTGTGGCCAAGCTTGCGCCGCCCCAGTCGTAGAATCGGACGCGGGACAGGTCCACCAAGGTGCTTATGAGGTAGAGCCCGACGGTGTTCTCCCGGTCGACGAACAGAGTAGTGCCAAACAGAAACATGAGGAAACCCCGGGCGTAGTACTCGGTCTCCTCGCAGGTCGTCGGCGTCGTCCCTCGAAAATGATCAGCGAACCATGTATATCGCACCATCCCTGATCGGGAGATGGGTGGGCGAATCCCCAGTAGGTAGATCTGAGCAGCCTCCCACTCGCCCATGTCTATGTCGTAAGGAATCGGATGACCCCCTATCGTTATGGCGGTGAGCATAGAGAAGTCAAAGGGAGTCATCGTCATCTCCCCTGCTGTAGAGAAGTGGAGGGAATCGGTGGAGGGCTAAGGCCTCCACGATGACTAACTAACTGGCTGAAAAGAACCAGATTAAAATGGTGGTCCGCAACCTGCAAGGAAGACTGTTACAGAAAATGATAGTCTTGCCTTTGTCCACATTTGCTGAATTCCACGAAGTAGGGGTTCAAATTGAGGACGCAATGAAGCAAGGGTTGGTTGACAGTGAGAAGGATCAGCCTAAGAGGGCTTTAACACGCAGTTCCAATGCGACTACTAGTGGTAGTACAGCTGCAAGGCCTTCAGACGTGGATACTGTCACCACCACACCCAAGACCGCCAATCCCTTTGCCGGTACATCCAATCCAACCTCACAAACCTCAAGCCATCAGGCCCGAGGCCAAAGGGTCTTCACCCTACTATACATGTCCTTATCCAAAGCCATGGGCATGTTGATAAAAAAGGGGCATCTTAAGCCCCTAGAGTCTCGGCCTCTACCTGATCCTCTTCCCTCAAAACACAACCCGGCCAAGTACTGCGCCTTTCACCGACAGCATGGTCATGATACTGACCAATGCTTTAGACTTCATTATGAGATTCAGGATCTCATTGAAAACAAAGTGATAGCGCCTCCACAGAAGCCAAATGTCACTACAAATCCCCTCCCACCACATAACCACGTACCTCCACCCAGGTATGTGAACCTCATACAAACACTGGTCGTCCCTTACGACCCCAGTATATACATCACCCCTGCCCACCTACCTAAGTCGGCGTTGTTCATCCCGGAAAACACAGATTTGTGCATGATGATCGCGTCCACATCCCAACCCAAACCTGTGGTGTTGACTGTGGTAGATGAAGGCAGGATAGCATTGGTGGAGAATAGGAATATCAGTTCGGTGCCTGAGGACTCCGTGGATTTATCTAAGGAGGAATACAACCCATGCTGTTACATTGTGCCGATCAAACAGGCCAAACCAGAGGTAAAGTTGCCAACAGGAATGGAGGTTAGTGTGGTTCGGGAGGATGGACCAAGCCAGGGATTAGATGACTTAGTGTAGACACCCCATTTTTGACCGTCCTCAAGACTTGGACATCATCATTTGAACACCCAATGATTGTGCTCGCTCATGTTCGTTTTGAGTTCCTGAAGGTCTCGGCTGAGCGCCATGCCTTGAAGCCTCTAATCTTGTCTGTTTTGTGCTTGGTTGTGGGCCAAGAGCTTGTTGCTTCGAATCTGGAAGAGAGGGTGGCTTGTCGGCCATCCCCAACGTCCATCGGCCATGGCTTGTGCCTGCTGGCCATTAGTGGTGGCCGGTCGGCCACACTGATGGCCGATCGGCTACATTGATGGCCGGTCGGCCACTGATGATGGTCGACGGCCATTTTTCTTCTTTTTCAAATATTTATTTGCCAGCTGTGCCAGCTGTTGTCCACTGATGCTCATCTCCATACACGTGTATGGAGCGATGAAGACAAGCCTTTGGCTTGTTTTTCTATATAAGGGGGGGTCTCTCCCCCATTTTGAGAGGTTAGACAATTTGGAGCAAATTTTTCCCTCTCTCTCTAGAATTCTCTCTCTCTGTTCTTGTTTTATGCTTGAAAGTGAGAATTCTCTACACATTTGCACTAAGACCCTTAACCAAACATCTTCATCTTGGAGTTGAGGTTTTTTTAGGCTTGGTTGGACCTCTTAAGGCTGGTTTTAGCTCAGAATTGTGACTGATTTTGTGCTGTGCTTCAAGAGGTAAGGGACTTGCCTTGTAAGCTTTGTTTTAGTTGCTTGCTTGGCTATCTTTTTACACTGTTTTGACCTGATTTTTCAACCATAAAAAACTCTGTTTTTAAGGTTTAAAAATGGTAGTTTAAGTCTTGGTGAGTTAGGGGGTTGTCTCCTCTTTTTGCTCTTTGGCTTGTGAAGCCTGTTGTACCATTTCTTACTACCTTTACATCAAAGTTTTTGGGCCTTTAAACTACTGAAATTCAGAGTTATTTCAGTGGTAAGAGGTATGTTTTGAAGTCCAAAAATGGAGGGGTTAGCCTCCCCTCCTTGTGTCACACTTCCATGCCTAGTTGGCATTACATAGTAGCATGTTTTTGTAGCTTGTGTTAGCTTAGTTCAGGCATGTTTTAGACTTTGTTTTGGCCTACTTTAACTTTGTTTTGGGTTGGTTGGAGCATTTGTTGCTTGCTTTTTGTACTTGTAGTGCAATTGTGCTTACTAGTCTAGCATGCCTAATGGTTTAGCCTATTATTCTAGCTTGTGTTAGCTTAACTTTAGCATGTGTTAGCTAGTATTTTGGCCTACTTTAACTCTATTTTGGGCTGGTTAAGTCCTTCGAGGCTTGTATTGCATGGCTATAGTGTAATGGTCTTCACTAGTTCATTGTTTTAAGACTTTAAGCATGAAGTGTTTGAATTGTTTGCATGTTGTAGCATCATTTTGCATGTAATTTTAGTGTATATAGCTCTGTCACATGCTCATTTATTTCACTCTTTCATTGTTTTTGAGAGTTGTGTCTTGAGTCTTGTTTATAAGCTAACATGTGAGCATGTTTTTCAAGGACTTTGTGCTTCAATCTCAGCATGCTTTAGCCACTGTTTTGGCATGTTTTAACTCTGTCCAGAGCTGGTTTGGTCGGTTAAGCTTTGTATTGCATGCCTATGGTGTTGTGATCTTTACTAGCTTAATGTTTTAGGCTCTTACGCATGTTGTGCATGTGTTGCTTGCATGATTTAGTTTCATTTTGCATGTCATTTCAGCACCGAAATATCTACCACCTCCCTCATTTCTTCACTTTTCCATTTTCTTTGAGGTTGGTTACCCTTAAGGTTGTGTTTAAGCTTGAGATTGAGACTTGTGCTTAATGGTTTTAATCCTCTTTTGAGGGTTTCTACTAACCAATGGCATGATCTCTCTCATGTCTTAAATCATCCTTTGGTTGACCCCTCTCTCATTAGAGGACAATCACCTTGGACTTAACCGGTTAAAGAATGATTGGTAATGTAAAATGTGTAAACAAAACATGACGAGTAAAACTTGAGCAAGTGACGCATGTTGTGTTGCATTGCATGTGTTTGGATCGGATGTTAATCCAAACACAAGAAACGTGGGACGTTTCATACTCAAAGTGATGAAACGTGTCATGTTTCTTGGTCGCTACCACCCTTGATCATGCATCATAGGGTTATGGTCCTTAAAGTCTTATTTGTGCATTCATTGACTTTGTACAAGCTTCACTCTTGGCCATCATGCATTGAAAATGCTTGGTTGATGGCTTGAGAGTCAAGAATTACACTCCTTTGAGCTTGAGAAATGATTAGGAGGGTAATAGTACATATATTGTTTGAGAATACACTGCTTTGCCTTTGTTTGCTCTCTATTGCAGCAAAAAGGAGAATTCCAGGGAAAGGGTGGCTGACCGGCTACCAATGGTGGCCGACAACCACAAATAGTGGCTGACCGGCCAGTAGTAGTGGCCGATAGCCACCTATGGTAGCCGACTGGCCATCAGTGGAAAAGTTGTCCAAAGTGTTCTTGAGTTGGAGCAGAGGCAATCTGGAAGTTGGTACAATGTTCAGAGACCAAAGCAAGTGCAAACAGAGGCAACCGATGGCAAGGCGGTGGTATTTTCGGGTGAAGCCAACCGAGCATGCATGTCTCTCTCACCCTTGAGGCCACTTAATTGCTTTAATTAGTTAGCATAGCTCATTATTCAATGATGTTGTATTTAATTAGTTAGTGTAACTAATTCTTTAGTTTTGGCTTGTAATATTAATTAGCTAGAATGGTTAGTTAATTGTATTGTTGTAATTAATTAGCTAGAATAGTTAATTAGTTTCATTTTGTAATAATTAGCTTAGCTTAGTGTAGCTTAGCTTATTCATTCGGAAACTCCTTGAAGAGGGCACAATGTTGTAATAAGTGTGCGTGCGTGTGTGCATGTCTTCTAACCCCACGTCTTTTTCCTTTTTATTTATCCGCTTTTAATGGTTAGATTAGGGACACGTTTTGATTAGCATACCTTATGCTTGCATGTTTGCATCATTCATTTGTCTTGCATGCACCGAGGCTCGACGCATCATTCAAACTGCATTGCAAATTCAATACTTATTTGAATACGTGTTTCAAAGCATGTTATCAAATTGTTGCATTCATATGCCATCTTAGATAGCCGAGCCTATTAAATTGCATATTGCATGTGTTGCATTAGGCATTTTGTGTAGTTAGGATCATGCATTCTTTCTAACTTTGTTTTCCTAGCTTGGAGTACTAGGTAAGCTTTTACGCTTTAGCGTACCTGCATGAGTGTAAGTGTTAGCATGCTTGCCATGAGGCTATGTGCTTATATGATAAACTGCATGAATGCCTGTGGATGAAGGCTTTGTTACTTGAATTGGAACAATTCAACGAGTGTGAGTTTTAAGCCCACTTTGCGAAGTGGCAAATCATGTTTTAAGCCCATCATGTTTGATGGCAAATCTGCATTTTAGCCCACTTGAGGGTGGAAACTTCAAACCATTTTCGAAAACAAACATGAGTTGAATTTGTTCCAATTCTTGTGATTTAGTCTATACTTGCTTGTGTGCGTTACATAGTAATGTTAGCTAATAACCGGAATAAGAACACATAAGGTTTATAAAAGAACATATCATGATTAGTAGAGGACGATCTTTGATCGGGCGAGCGGGGGTGCTCATTTCAGGACCTTCCCCTCTCGTACCCAAGTTCCCGTGCCGAGACAACTTTGGTGATGACGGACACGTGGCCTTTGGCACGAGTTAAGATTTCCTAAATTTTCCAAAAACAAAATATTTAGATGGCGACTCTGTAATCTGGCAAAGCAGCCTAGTTTTGGCATTATTTGATTCAAAATCGATTTTCCAAAATGATTTGCTGGATTGGACTCTTTGGTGTTTATCAGTCTCACATTGCACTTTGTGAGACAAGATTCAGAACCATGACAGGAGTCCGAACTATTGGACCAATTCGAGCTCTCTGAAAGGGGGGCGCGAAAAAGTCGAGCTACACTTAGCCGACTTGGAGAAAGACATCAACAATTTGCAGTTCTTCGATGAGCAAGATTTGGGGGATGTGCACATTGACTGGTTCGATCTGAACGGGTCAACAGATAACTCTGGGTGGCTTAGTGATGAACCTGATGTAGATGGGGGGCTTCAACCAAAGTTGGAAGAGCAGAAAGCAGGAGCTGCTACAAGGGCCGGAACGGCCAAGGACAAGGGGAAATTGCCGAAGAGCGCCGGTATTAAGAATTTTGCTCAAGAAATGGGCGTCATGAGTACTGTGGACACTGAACAAGAAACCGTACTGAAGCGGTTTGAACAGGAAAGGGATGAGAATAGTCAGAAAGCTGGAAAAGCTAAACACCCTGTGGGGAATGACTGCGATGCAAGAGTGATTACAACGGAATCGGACAATTGCCTGTCAGTTGCCGGAGGAGTATGGTGGGAAGATGATGATCTGCATTTTGCCTACATGGACGAGGATTGGGGCCAAGACCTGCCAGACGACACTTGGTACTCTGAGGATATGGATCATATGACTAGAAGTGGGCGGTATTTCAAGCCCCCCCACTTATACCAACCCGAAGCATTCGAAAAGGACAAGGAGGCTGAAAAACAGAAGGACAAGTAGCTGGAGGAAGAAGCTGTGCTGAAGCAGCTAAAGAAGATCCAAGCTGATATATCCATCTGGGGTTTGTTCATGGCTTCGCGAGTACACAGGCAAACTGTATTGTCGGCAATGGATAAGGCCAAACTGTCTATCGGCACAACTCCGGAGCAACTAGTGGGACTTGTCTTCTCGGGAGATGCTTCGCCTACTTTGACCTTCTCAGATAAGGAATTGTCGCCCGAAGGCTCTACGCATAACAAACCGCTATGCATCTCAGTTGAGTGTAGAGAGAAGTGGGTGCCGGTTGTATTGGTTGACACTGGGTCTGCAATTAATGTTTGTCCATCTCGCACAGCCTATGCTATTGGCTTGAAACCAGCAGATTTTGTACCTACGACCCAGGTGATCCGAGCTTACGACAATACAAGCAGAGAAGTGATGGGAACAGTAAAAGTCAGAGTACAAGTTGGCCCGGCTCAACAGGATATTGAGTTTCACATCCTGGATGTTCCAACTACTTTCAACTTGTTGCTTGGGCATCCCTGGGTACATCAAGTAAGAGTTGTCTCTTCCACCCTACACCAAATGCTGAAGTATCCCCATGGGAAGGAGATGGCCATAGTGTTCGAGAATTCATCTATACATCCCCCGCCAGAGGTTACTACACCCGTACTGGAGATTGTACGTGGTGATGAGGATATTTTCCTATCTGGATTTACCTTGGTTGAGGCCCGGGTGGTGCAAAATATCTTGGTTGTCGATGAGGGCTTATATGTCAGTGCTTAATCAATGTATCTCACAAATAAGCTACAACATATGATCGGGATGGGATTAGGAAAGAGCGGCTGGAAGAGCGTTACTGCACTGGCTGATGTGCTGCATGACCCACATACCTTTGGCCTTAGCTACTTGCCTGCCTACGAAAGATGATTGGGTTCAGAAAGGGAAGGAAATGGCAGGAAGAGCCAAAGCTAAATAAACTGGGAAACGTTATGAGCTTGTGCATAGGCCAATTCAAGGAACTCTGAACGGCCGCTTTGTCCGGGAGGGAGAAGACTTCCCATTTTACGGCTTTCCTAAGCCATGGTTGAACTCGAAGAAGTGGCGTGTTCCCCGGCTTCGAGATTTTCTTCGACTTACAGCTAGAAGAGAGTGAAGCCACAGAAGAAAGGGCTCAACCAACCGCTGAGGCTGCAAAGATCATAGAAAGTAAGTCCAACAACGATGAAATTGAAGTGGGGGCAGCACTGGCATGTCTCCTTTCGGTCCTTCGATCAACTTAGAGAGCTTGGGGGATGACCTGACCATTTCCATGATCGGGGACCAATTGTGTTTGAACCCTTCCAACGGTATTCTAGATGCATCTGACGCACTATCCCTCGTTGGGCAGTTCGAAGAGGGCTACTTGTCCACCAATTCTGAGTCAGGTAGTGAACCAGAATCTAATTCCACAGAGTCTGTGGAGTCGGAATCAAATTCCGGTCTGTCTAAGTCTCGGTCCGGTATTCCTGGGGTTGATAACCCGGATGTCGAAGTTTTGTCCAGGTCGTCTTTTTCCTTTTCTTTTGAGTCAGTTGTAACCAAGGAACTGGCTGAACTGGATCTTTTGAATGAGAATGCTGCAGCAAATTCTGAGTACTTTTCTGTGCCTCTTGTTTATTGCATTAATCATGATTTTCAAAGTTTTGATGAAAACGATGAGGAAGGAATTCCTCTAGTTTTGAAACATTTGATTGATCAAGAGGAGGAGAGGTTTGTAAAACCCCTTGTTGATGAAATCATTGCAATTAATGTGGGTACTGAGAAGGATCCGCGTCTGGTCCAGATCGGGTCCACATTGTCTTCGGAGGAGCGCGAGCGCCTAGTCGCTTTATTAAAAGATTTCAAAGATATTTTCGCGTGGTCCTACGAAGACATGCCTGGAATCGATTCTGAGATTGTACAGCATCAGATCCCTCTTGACCCCGAGGCCCGACCCATCAAGAAGAAGCTTTGCAGAATATGCCCAGATTAGGCTTTGAAGATTAAAGAGGAGGTCACCAAGCAGATAGACGCAGGGTTTGTGCTAGTATCTGAGTACTCGACTTGGTTGGCCAACATTGTTCTAGTGCCGAAGAAAGAAGGCAGAATTCGGGTGTGTGTGGACTTCAGAGATCTGAACAGAGCTAGTCCGAATGACGACTTTCCTCTACCACACATCGATGAATTGGTGGACTTCACCGCAGGCCATGCACTACTTTCCTTCATGGATGGATTTTCTGTGTATAACCAGCTCTTGATGGCACCCGAGGATAGAGAGAAAACTGTCTTCACCACGCCGTGGGGAACCTACTGCTATAGGGTGATGCCGTTTGGGTTGAAGAATGCTGGGGCTACCTATCAACGGGCAGCAACCACAATTCTACCCGACATGATCCATAAAGAGGTCGAGGTGTACGTGGACGACATGATTGTCAAGTCCAAGGAAAGAGAAGGCCACTACACCGCCTTGAAGAAATTCTTTCAATGGATCAGAGAGTACAGATTGAGGTTGAATCCACAGAAGTGTACCTTCGGGGTAACAGTAGGGAAAATGCTAGGTTTCTTGATCACACAGAGGGACATCGAGGTTGATCCTTCCAAAATCAAGGCCATACTAGAAATGCCACCACCAAGGACTGAAAATGAAGTGTGAGGCTTTCTGGGTAAAGTGCAATTCATAAGACGGTTTATTTCCAAATTAACCTTGACTTGTGAACTACTATTTGGTCTCCTGAAGAAAGGAAAGAAATTTTGTTGGGATGACCGATGTCAATTTGCTTTTGAGAAGATCAAGCAGTACCTTCAGAACCGACCCATGTTGTCACCGCCAGAGCCGGGGAAGCCGTTGATTCTGTATCTGTCAGTAATGGACACAACGATGGGATGCATGCTTGTGCAGGAATCTAAGGATAGAGTAGAGAAAGCCATCTATTACCTGAGCAAGAAGATGCTGGACTATGAGACCCGTTACATCCCTTTGGAGAAGGCTTGTTTGGCCTTGGTATAGGCTACCAGGAAGTTGAGGCACTACTTGTTAGCTCACTCTGTAATTCTAGTTTCAAGATTAGATCCCATCAAATATCTCTTCGAGAAGCAAGCACTTACGGGTAGGCTAGCTCGTTGGTTGCTTCTCCTTTCCGAATTTGATTTAAAGTATATGACTCACAAGTCTGTCAAGTGGAGAGCAGTAGCAGAGTTCTTGGTAGATCACTCAGTGGAAGGGGATGAAGTAGTAGAATACCTATTCCCAGATGAGGCTGTTCTGCAAGTCGAGGAAGAAACCTGGACAATGTACTTTGACGGAGCATCTAACCAGTACGGTTATAGGATAGGGGTGTTGTTGATAGCACCTGACAATTCCCACATACCTTTAGCCTTCAAACTCCGATTCAAAGTATCCAACAACGAAGCAGAATACGAGGCGTGTAGTGGAAGCTGCCCTGGAACTAGGGGCAAAAAGGTTGGATGTCATCGAGGACTCGAACCTGGTTGTGTCTCAAGCAAAAGGAGACTGGAAAGTCAAAGAAGAAATGATGAAAATCTATCACCAAACCCTGGATGTTCTGATTCATAAGTTTGAGAAGTTGACCTTCACGCATCTACTAAGAGAGAACAACAGGTTCACTGATGCTTTATCAACTTTATCTTCTATGATAGACATCCCTTTCGGAGTCCGGATGCATCTGATCGTTATCGAGCAGAGATATGCACCGGCCTACAAGTTTATCGTCGTAACAGATGAAGTACAAGATCAAAACCCCTGGTATTATGATATCTGGAACTTCTTGGAAAATGAGACTTATCCACTAGGGGCAAATGCCAAAGATAAGAGGGCAATACAGTGAATGGCTGCTCAGTTTATCGTCTGTAGAGGTAAACTGTATAAGAGGGGTCATCTGG
Organism: Camellia japonica; assembly: GCA_030407325.1. Taxonomy (NCBI): domain Eukaryota; kingdom Viridiplantae; phylum Streptophyta; class Magnoliopsida; order Ericales; family Theaceae; genus Camellia; species Camellia japonica. Next base: position 110,300,340 of record JAPPVO010000007.1, read on the forward strand.
GAATGCAAAAGTTGTGCGTCGATGCAGAAGAGTCAAAGCGCCTAATGGAGGCCATCTATGGGGGAGAGTGTGGAACACACATGAGCGGAGTAATGCTAGCCTAGAAGATTCTCAGACAAGGCTACTACTGGTCAACCATGGAGGAGGATTTTATCGGTTTTGTTCGGCGATGCCACAAATGCCAAATTTATGCAAATCGCATGAATATCTCGCCGTCGAAGCTGTACAATATGACTTCGCCATAGCCTTTTTCAGTCTGGGGAGTTGATGTTATTGGGGCAGTTACGCCAAAAGGCTCGAATGGGCATGAGTATATCATGGTGGCAATAGACTATTTTACAAAGTGGGTTGAAGCCCAATCCTATGCAGTATTGAAAGCAGCGCATGTGGCTAAGTTCATCCGCAACAACATCATTTGCCGTTATGAAGTCCCGAATGAGATCATTTCAGACAATGGCTCCCATTTCAAGAAAGAAGTAATCAACTTGTTGGAAAAATACAACGTGGCTTTTCATAAGTCATCTACATATCGGCTGCAAACCAACGGAGCTGTTGAGGCCGCCAACAAGAACATCAAGCACATTTTGCAGAGCATGGTTGGGACTTACAGGGACTGGCCAGACAAATTGCCATTTGCTCTCTGGGGCTGCAGAACTTCGATTCAGACATCTACTGTGGCAACTCCGTACTCTCTTGTTTATGGGATGGAAGTTGTTCTGCCGATTGAAATAGAAGGTCCTTCACTGCAGGTTATGGCTGAGTGCCAGATAGCAGAAGCGGACTGGCAGTAGAGCAGGTTCGAAGAACTAATGTTGTTCGCTGAGAGAAGGCTGAAAGCACTGTACCATGTTCAAGGTTATCAACTTAGGATTGCCAAGGCTTTTAACAAGAAAGTTAAGTCTAGGAATCTAAAAGAAAGGGATTTGGTGCTCAAAGACAACCGAGCTCCCATCCATGACCCTTGGGGCAAGTTCAGACCCAAATGGACTGGTCCTTACATCATCAAATCAATCTGGTCGGGTGGAGCTGTCATTCTTATGGACCTAGATGGCCTAGAATTCTCCCAACCGATCAACATGGACAAGTTGAAGAAATACTATCTTTGAGTGGCTCGCTAGGCCAAAAACTTGGAAGGGCAACCTAGGCAAAAGTTAGAGCACAAAAAATTTGAAATAAGAAAAACTGAGCTCGCAAGGTTGAAAACCCGAAAAGGGCGGCCTTGGTAAAAGTTAGAGCGCACAAGGAGAGTGTTAATACTCGAGTGAACCCGAAGCGAACTATGTAAGGCTTGATTCCCATCTTCGGGATACGTAGGCAACTTCATTCTGAAGTCCGGCCGTAAACACTTCCAAATCAACTGTGTCCATATGTTCGATCAAGGCATCTTTGTCTGTTCATTATTTGAAAGTTCGATTATGATCCTTACCTTGAGAGAAGAGCTGACTACAGTGCTGAACAGTGCTATTCAGTCTAGGGGCAATTTTTTTCATTTCTAGATTCGGGGTTGTACATCTCGAGGATAGATTCCATGTGTGTCAAGTTCTGATTCTTATCGAAAATGGTTTTGAAAAGTTTTAGTAAAAGTTGATTTTGTACAAATTAATCTTTTTACAACTTAGACCATTTTTGGACCAGAAGGAAAATTTTCAGTGCCTAAAACCTTAATTTCATTGATTTCAATACAAAGTTCTCCAACTCTCGATGCAATTCAAAGTTGCTTTTTATTACATTCAAAAGGAAAACTTGAAAGTACAGATTAAAACAATAAACTTGGGGCATAAATGAATCAAGTGTTCATGTGTCCCCTCCATGAGCTTGTAAAAGCTTCAGTTACTAAAGTAGGCCTGACCTGTGCCTCTTCTTCGAGCCAGGCTATGCATTCGCCAAACAAGGCACAACTGAAATTGGGAGCAGGAGCCAAAAGCTCTCTTGTCCCCCAAGCAGCAGGGTATCTCACCAATTGAGAGCCTCAAATGAAGAATGAAACCGGGTACTCTACTCTTTTTTCTGGGCAAATTTGGTCGCGTCCAAACTGATGCCTGAACCAGAATGGGAAGTAGAAGACATAGTGTGTCAAGCCAATTAGTTGAATGCTAGGTTGCCGAGTCATGCTGTAGCTCATCTCGGGCAGATCAAACTAGGGGCAACACCAAGCAATGTCAACAGCAGACCTGTTGTACATCCAGTGACACCACCATCCTTCATTCAGAAAATCAACTAGCTGTTGGCAGAAAAAGTATGCTCGGGTTGAGTATGCGAGGCAAGAGTCCACTACCTTCAACCTGTCCATGAGCCATATCTGGGGAGGAATGAAAGAAAAGAGAGATAAAAGAATAGAGAGATGCGCATTGAGAGGAAAAGTGAGAAAGGGTTTTAAGAGAAAAACAGAGCCTGAGTGTCGAGAGATGTGAGAAACACATATAAGGTGGGTGTTTGGGAAGTGAGTTTTTATATAGGTTTTTTTAGTTGTAGGATATTATTGGATAAAAAAATTTTAGTGTTTGGGAAGATAGTTGGGTTTTTTTGTGGTTGGATGTGATGTTTGTGAGAGAAAAAGTGAAATGATTATGGGGTTGGATGTGATGTTTTGTTTGGATTTGTTTTTTTTGGTTTTGCAAAACTTTTGTCTTTTAGTGGAAAAAATGAGAAAAAAATTTGGGAACTAAGTTCCCAAACACCACCAAGATAGGGTGGGAAACATTATCTGCAAAAGTAGTTGACTTCCCGCGAATTTGGTTGTCTCCCGCCGATAGAAGGCATCCAAGCCCATCAAAGTCTCAGCTAGTGCTAAGCCAATGCAGCTTTTTCCCTCTTTCAAACCTTGGGCTACTTCAATCAGTCGAATGCTAGACCCTCCGAAACCCGGGGTAAGTAGAAAATGAGCCAACATACACAAACAAAGGGCATGCTGCCGAAAACTCTGCCAAAGACGGTCGTCGCGGTCACCGGCGTCAGAAAATCGGTGAATGAGGTAAGGAATATCCAGCTCTCCGTTGTGAACCAAGGATCGAGCCTCATATGAAATGAGCCCACACATCCTTCCTAAAACTTGGATGTGACCAAAACGGGACTGGGGCAAGATTTCCTCGTCATTTCGAGATTCCATCAAAACTCAGAATTCTTCAATTGTCGGACATATCTCTTGTGCCCCAAAGTTGAAAACATGTGTAATCGGGTTCCAATACCTAGCTGCGGCATGAAGGAATGGAAAACACAGCGGAGAACGACTTAGCGGGAATAGTGCATTTATCCTGAAACCCCAAAAATTCACTTTTTCCAAGCCATCTAAAGTTGCAATCCAATTTGAGAGTTTTTGGGCAAAGAATGGCTCCATTTGTGGCAAAAACAGAGCTGGAATGAAGAAACTACGAAGTCCCAACTTTTATAAAAGATAAAGCAATCAGTGGAAGACAGGTGGCAACAATCTGGAGGCCCCACACATTGATGGGCGACCGGCCAGTGGTGATGGCCGACAACCACCTTTTGTAACCGACCGGCCATCACTGATGGCCGACAGCCACCTTTTATGGCCGACAACTTCTGTTAATGGCCGATAGCATTCTTGTTTGTCCTGTGGTCTTCCTGTGTGTTGAGACTGATGAGAATCTGTGTTTTGTTCTGCTCTTTGTGCATTGTGTTGTCTTGTTGAGACGTTTTTTTTCAATTTGTGTATCGAGTTGTATTTATTTCGTTTTTCTTATCGAGTTGTATTTGTCTTGTTTATCGAGTTGTTGTATATTGTGTTGCTTATCAAGTTGTATATTACTTGATTATTTATCGAGTTGTACATTGTTTTCCTTGTTTTGTTGGTAGTCGGTTCATTACCTGATTAAGAAGGTTGTGCCAATACAATGTTCAAATTTCCATCAATCAAGTTCAATCTCATTTTTATGCAATACAGTGCTCAGAATGCAAAATACAACACTTTTTCATACGAAAAGACTGGTTTTCATTCCGATCATGGTTACTTTTTACAAAAGGAGTATAAGTTTTTTAAAGCAAATAAAACATGTCTAAAGCTGTACAAAGTGCTAACACTACTAGCAAAAAGAAACTAAGCAAAAATACAGAAAATCAGCGCCAGCTATCTCAGTCTCGAAAGGCCCTCTTCGTCCTCTTCCTGGGCAGAGCCTCAGAGCTATCTTCGTCAACGCCGCTGTCTGCACCTCCCCCTGAACCAGAACTAGAATCGTCGCTGCCATCTGCCTCAGAGCCTGACTCAGCATCATCTTCACTAGCAGAACCCGAGTCAGCATCATCCTCTCCGCTCTCGGATGACTCAGTGTCCCTTCTCGTCCTCGCCGGTCTTAGCCTCGTCATCGCTCAAAATGGGCTCGGAAGGGCCACTCTCATCTTGGGTGTCCCTGACTCTACCTCGGCTGCGTACCGAAGCCTGTCTTTCTCTCCTCCCTGCCATCGGAAGGGGCACTGATGGTCTTGCTACAGTCGCCGCTAGTGTTGCCGGTATGGATGGGACCTGAAAAGGTGGTTGTCATATGTCAGCTACAGTATGCGTATCGGATGCAAATATGATGTGCAGAATGAGTGTATGCAGGAGTTAGATACGATGTATGAGTACAGTGTGGAAGTGTAGTATTTCAGATGCAGTGTATTGGTGCAGTGTGTGGAAGTGTTTAGTTAAAATGTCAATTTCGGTGTATCAGCAGAAATTTGATAACTGGAATGTAAAACTGAAGAAATTACTTGAATGTCGTGGAAGCCAAGTAGTGCCTCCCTCCTCAATATCATGCCCTCAAATGAGGCTAATAGCTCCAGCAGATCCTCGGTGCATCCTGGGGGTGCTTGCGAATGCATTTGGAAATTATCAATGTCCAGAAAGAATGAATATCTGAGAAAGAATGAAAAAATTATGGTACATACCGGGGGTGAGTCAGGAGCTTTGACATATCTATGCCTCGCTGCGGCAGGCTCAATTGGAATCTGATATGCCTCCCAAGTATATCGCCAATAAGTGAGTGCAGTAGGCAGCTCCGGCCAGCCGGTCCTCTACCTCGCCTGAGGAGCCCCTCTGCCATAGGTCCTGGTTGCCCTGGTCGTTCTAGGCCCCATCCTCGCAACAGGAGCTCTATCTCCCTCGCCCCCGCGTGCACTGGTCAAAGGTGGCATAAGGTATGTCTGAATGAAGACTGCATAATCACCCTCAACTCAAAAGTATTCCGCCTCCAAGCCCACCATGAACTGGATGACTCTTTCAACAAATAGGCTGTTCGCTGATCTCATGGACTCTGGCGGCGTCATCAGTATGAACTGAGCAGGCATACCCAGAGATTGGCGTACGACTCTCTCACCAAGGTGTCGCAGACCGAACCTTCAAGTAGGATGCGAAAACGAGAAATGCCCCAGGCCGCATTAGACCGGCCTCCAACTCCTCTCAGTATCGTGGCCCATGGCTGCCATGAGATCTACAAATGGAAGTTGTATAGATTGTCAGTTGCTGTCAGTGGCTATAATGTGAATCAAAACAGTGAGAAAGCAAATGATGACCGTGTTTTAGGTTACCTCGTGAGCAGCTACGGTGTCAAAGTAACGCCTGAAGGAAAAAAAGGTCTCGCTAGTCCTGCGGCGAAGCTGACCATCATATACACGTGAATAGGGGATCGTCAATGGAACCTCCACCTCTGGCTCCGGGGCAAGAGTCGGGAAGTATGTATACACCCATAGTTGTGGAGAAAGCGCAGGGATATATGATCAATACAGTGTATGAACAGATATAGGAAATGCAAAGCATAAAGCATACAGTGTATAAACAAATATAGGAAATGCAAAGCAGAAAGTACATGTGTTGAACAGATGTAAAGCAAGAAATGTTGAACAGAAAATGCAAAGTGTAAAGAGGGAACTGAGATGTGTACCTCCCATGCTCGCCAATAGCCTCTGATCAAGTGTCAAATCCCGCGGGAGGTCAAGCTCATATAGCCGTACAGGGTAGCGAGGTCGGCCCCGCCCCAATCATAGAAACTCACTCGGGGAAGGACCACCAGTGCGCTCAACAAATATAGCTCTATGGTGTTCGCCCTATTCGCGAATAGGGTGGTACCAAAGAGGAACATCAGAAAACCCCGAGTGTAGTGCTCTATCCCCTCTACTGTCTCTGGCTCGTTTCCCCAGAACCGCTCTTCGAACCAACTGTATCTGACCTAGGCTGTTTGGAACAAAGGTGGGCGCGCCCCCAGAAGCTCAATCCAAGCAGCCTCCCACTCTCCCATATCAGGATCAAGAGGAATCGGATCGCCCCCTATGCCTAGGCCTATGATCATGGCGAAGTCGTAAGGGGTTATCGTCATCTCTCCGGTAATGGAAAGGTGGAGAGATTTGGTGCTGTCCCACCATCTGTCCACTAGTGCTCCAAGAAGTGGACGGCTCGCTATGACTCGTGACAATCCAGAGTAGAATAGGTCGAAGCCTGCCTCGTCAACAATAACTCATACTTCGGCCGGGAGCTCGCCGTACCAATCTCTGGCCGTCGTGGCCCCATAGCCCCTGTATGCACGGGCATCACCCTGTGGCAGAGAACAAGTGAATCAGTATAAATACAGTTCGATGAAAAGGAAGTACAAAACAAATGCAATCGCATTGATGAAAACACAGTCAGATAAAGGGTATTGCAAGAAATGCAAGTAAAGAACATTAGATGTGCAAGTGCATAGAGTTCATACCTCAATGGCAACGGCTAAAAGATGGGAATCTGGCTCCCTCAATAAGAGATCCGCCGGTGTATCAGCGAAATCAGTGAAGTGCCTAACACCTCCAGCAGGCAGAATGTGCGTCTGGAGATGATACCTCGCCACGTCAAAAGGCCTCACTCCCAGTGGTAAGGGCTCCGGCTTTGCATCAAAATCGAACTCTGCCTCAAACTCTGCCTTTGGAGGAGCCCTGTCATGTGGAAAGTCGTCTGTCATCTGGAATATAGATGAAGAGTCGATGAAAAGTGAAGAAAATGGGGAAAATAGGTGGAAAATGCCAAAAATCAACTCAAGTCAAACCCTAGGAGAGAGAAAATGGAAGAAAAAGTCAAAGCCCCGGGAAAAGGTGCCAAACCCAAGAGAAACTCGAGGGGAACAAGCCTCAAGTGGTGAAAATGAAGAAAAAAAAGCACCGAAATCAATTTTCAATCAGTTCAAAACGAAGGAAATCAAGAGGTTTTAGCGGATCAACTTCGCGTGGGGCATTGGAAAACGTGTATAAAGCTCGGATCTAGGAAAAAGGAAGGTCTAGAGTGAGAGAGGGATGGAAGTGGAAGTGAGGAAATGAAGTTTGGGTGTGTATACTTATAGACCCGAGGGTGAAAAGACAAAAAAATGGTTGATCTGCCATTGATGGCCTGTCGGCCACCACTAGTGGCCGACAGCCACCATTGGTGGCCGACAACCCTTAGGGGCAACTGATACCCCTCTCTGGTGGCCGTCAAGCTTCCAGTGCTCCTCCTTTGAGCCTTACTGCTATTTTGTGTCCTTAGTTTTCAAGAAGTGCAAGAAAAGTTCACTTTTAAGCTCAAATTGCCTCTGCGGAAGCTCTAAACCGTGTCATCGGTGCATGATGTTTATCACTAATCAACATAAATGAGATGTATCCTTTTTAACTTGTTGCAACCCTTCCGAAAGGTAAATCGGAAGTTGCTATTCAATCCATTGTTGCATGAAATATGCATTTCTCCATTGTTGCATAGAATATGCATTCCTCCATTGTTGCATGAAATATGCATTTCTCCATTGTTGCAGAGAATATGCATTCCTCCATTGTCGCATGAAATATGCATTTCTCCATTGTTGCATAGAATATGCATAGAACATGCACTTCTCCATTTGCATAGAACATGCTTCCAATTATCATGCATAGAACATGTTGTCACTACATTTGCATAGAACATGCTTTGTTTATTGTGCATAGAATATGCACCCTTACTATGCTGCATTTGTTAAGTCTCTTTTTTATGTAGGCACGATATTGTACATACGGTTCATTCAGAGGAGTTCTGGGTGAAATCATTGATGTCCTTCGAATAACTCGCTTCGGTTAAAAACATTCGCGTACGCCCAATGTTTACATTACCTTTTTCTCCTTTCGCGTACGACGCATTAGGACGCCTTCGGTTAGAGACATATGGGTGCATCCCGGTGTTCTCATTACCTCTTCTCCTCTCACGTGCGACGCGTTAGGACGCCTTCATTTAAAGACATTTGGGTGCATCCCGGTGTTCTCATTACCTCTTCTCCTCTCGTGTGCGATGCGTTAGAACGCCTTTGATTAGAGACACTTGGGTGCGTCCCAATGTTCTCATTACCTCTTCTCCTCTCGCGTTAGGACGCCTTCGGTTAGAGACATTTGGGTGCATCCTGGTGTTCTAATTACCTCTTCTCTTCTCGCGTGCGACGCGTTAGGACGCCTTCAGTTAGAGACATTTGGGTGCGTCCCGGTGTTCTCACTACCCCTTTCTCCTCTCGCGTGTGATGCATTAGGACGCCTTTGGTTAGAGACATTTGGGTGCGTCCCGGTGTTCTCACTCCCCATTTCTCCTCTTACGTGCGACACGTTAGGACGCTTCAGTTAGAGACATTTGGGTGCGTCCTGGTGTTCTCAATACCCCTTTCTCCTCTCACGTGCGACGCGTTAGGACGTTTTGGTTAGAAACATTCGGGTGCATCCCGGTGTTCATGCCTCTCTTTTCTCCTTTCGCGTGCAACGCGTTGGAATCTTGTTTGAGACCTCGGGTGCGCCCGACAGTGGTGTTGCTCTTCATCTTTCCTACATGTCACGTAGTTAAGCTTGCATACTTTTCTTACATCATTTTTGCATGAAATGTGGTTTGGCTTGTGATTCCCACGCATAGCGTGTTTATTTGCTTACTTCTTTTCGTGTATGAGATTGTTGTATCTTGTTTTTGTTTGTATGAATGTGGCATTTTCATTGCATAACATTTACATTTAAATGTTTCATTATAGCCTCATTGCATGATCATAAGTTATGTTTTGCATTGTGCATATCACTTGCATCTTGCCCCAGAACTACGCTGGTTTGATTCCTTACAAAGGGATACGTAGGCAGCCTGTGGGCGTAATTGTTCTTTGTCTTGCTTGTTTGTTTGTCCAAGTCTTCGACCTTGTCAAAAATGGGTCGTCTCTGGGCTTTCACATTCACTCCTGTTATTTAATGATTTTCGAGTTCTGTCAAAGAGGGGCAACTGTAGACACCCCATTTTTGACCGTCCTCAAGACTTAGACGTCATCGCTTGTGCGCTCGATGATTGTGTTTGTTTGTGTTCATTTTGAGCGCCCGAAGTCCTCGGCGGAACGCCTTGTCTTTGAGCCTCTAAACCTTATTCTTTTTATGCCTTGTTTTGAACCAAAACTTGGTGTCTGGACCTCTTGGTGACCTGTCAGCCACCACCTAAGGCTTTCGGCAATGGGATGTTCTTGTCGGCCACCAGTGGTGGCCGGTCAGCTATCAATAGTGGCCAACGGCCACCAATGCCTTTTTCTAGATATTTATTAACAGTTGTGCCAGCTGTTACACACTGAGTTACATCTCCATACACGTGTATGGTGAGATGTTTCTAAGCTCAAGGGGTGTTTTTCTATAAATAGAGGGGTTCCTTCCCCATTTTTGAGGGTTAGAAAAATTAGAGCAAAAATATCTCTCTCTCTCTCTTGATATTTTGTACACATTTGCTCACAAGTCCTTAACTTTTGCATACCAACCGTTAACCAAATACTCTCACCTTTGGGCTGAGATTACTTGGAGTCTTGTTTGGGCTCTAGAAGGTGGTTTGAGCTTGGATTATTGGCTATTTTGTGCTTTGCTTCAAATGTATAGAACTTACCTTATTTATACTTGTTTTGTATCTTGGTTTTGCCATCTATTTCAACTAATTTTGGGCTGATTTTGAACTGTCAAAAACTCTATTTTTGTGACTTAAAAGTGTTGGTTTGAGGTCTCTTTGAGTTAGGGGGTGGTCCATCCTTCTTGCTCCTTTGTTTGTTAAGCTTTTGTACCATTTTTCACCACTTTCAGACTAACTTTTTTAGGCCTTTTAACCACTAAATTTCAGAGGTTTTTCTGTGGTAAAAACCTTGTTTTGAAGTCCAAAATTGGAGGGGTTAGCCTCCCCTCCTTGTGCCTTGTTTGCATGCCTAGTTGGCCTCATGTATTAGCTTATTGTTTTAGCTTTCTGTGGCATAAGTCCAGCATGTTTTAGACTATAATTAGGACTATTTTGCCTCTGTTTTTGGTCATTTGATTCATTTGAGTCTTGTATTGCATAGTTGTAATGTAGTTTCCTTCACTAACTTGATGTTTTAATGCTTTAACCATCAGTGTTTTGAGTTAATAGCATGTTTTAGTATTGTTTTGCACTTCATTTCAGCACTATAATCTCTGCAATCTCCCTCAAGTCTTCACTCTTTTGTTTGCTTTGAAAGTGGCTTTAAACCTCTTATTTGCCTAAGTGTGAAATGGAGGTGTTGCACCTAATGGTTTAATCCCTTAGGGGGTTCATTACCAACAGTGTAATGCCTCTTTCATGTCCAAAGCAACTTGTTCTTTGAGTCATCTTTCCATTAGAGGACACTCACTAATGGACTTAATGGATTAAAGAATAGTTTTGGTAATTAAAATGAGTAAACAAAATTGGGCAAGTAAAACTGACAAGATAAGCAATATTTGTGTTGCATTGCATGTGTTCAAATCGGACGTTAGTTTGAACACAAGGGAAATGAGACATTTCATACTCAAAAGTGATGAAATGTGTCATTTTCCTTGGTCTCCATTGCCCTTGATTATGCATGATAGGGTGATGGTCCTTTGGTCTTATTTTGCATTCATTGAACTTGCACAATTGGTTTCACAAACCACAATTGGTTTCACAAACCATCATGCAATGAAATTGCTAGATTGATGGTTTGTAAACCTAAATTTTGTCCCTCTTTTGATCTCCCCATGAAAATGAGAGGCAAGGTGTGCAAATAATCTGTGAGAATACACTGTTTTGCTCTGTCTGCTCTCTGTTGTAGAAAAAAGAGGAGTTTATGTCATCAGTGGCCGACCGGCCACCACTAGCAGCCGACCGGCCGCCATTGGTAGCCAACAGGCCCCCTGTCGGCCACCAATGAAATTTACACAGTGTGTTCCTGAGGTGGAGCAGAGGTATTCTGGAAGTTGGCATAATTTTTGGTGTTCAAATGTGCAAACAGAGGCTCGTAGCAGCAAAACGGTGATTTTTCGGGTGGAGGAACTGAGCATGCATGCATCCCTCATTTCTCGAGGCCGTTTAGTTAACTTGTCTAGTTAATTAGTTGATTAATTCGTGTTGTAATTAATTAGTTTAGTTGTTTTGTAATTAATTAGTTAAGTACCTTGTTAATTAATTCGGTTTGTAATATTCAATTAGCTTAGAATAGTTAATTAATTCAAGTTTTGTAATAATTAGTTAACTTAATTAGCGTAGCTAGTTAGTTGGCTTATTTATTCAGACCTCCTTCGCGAGGGCATGATGCTGTATTAAGTGTGCGTGCGTGTGTGTATGTCTTCCAACCCTACGTCTTTCTCTCTTTTACTTAATCGCTTTTGATGGTTAGATTAGGGACATGTTTCAACTAGCATACCTTATGCTTGCATGTTTGCATCCATTCATCTTGTCTTGCATGCACCGAGGCTTGACGCATCATTCAAACTCCATTGTCATTTCAATATCCTATTTAAATACATGTTTAACAGCATGATGTTCAAATCGATTCAGATGCCATATTAGTAGCCGAGCCTATTAATTGCATATTGCATGCGTTGCATTAGACACTTAACATAGTTAGGATCATGCATCTTTCTAACTAGTTTTTGTTTTGGCTCGGAGTACTAGGTGAGTTTTTACGCTTTAGCATACTCGCATGAATGTGAATGATGCCATGATTAGCATGCTCACCATGAGGCTATGTGCTTAAATGCTAAACTGCATGAATGCCTGTGGATGAAGTCTTATTGCTTGAATTGGAACGATTCAACTAATGTATGTTTTAAAGCCCACTTTGTTGAGTGGGAAGTCGTTTTGTTTTAAGCCCACTATGTTTGGTGGCAAATTCGCAAACTTTAAGCCCACTTGAGGGTGACAATTTCAAACCATTTTCGCAAACAAACATGAGTTGAAATGTTCCAATTCTTGCGGTGTAGTCTATACTTGCTTGTGTGCATCACATAGTAATGTTAGTCTAATAATCAACAAGAGCACATAATGTTTATGAAATATCATATCATGATTAGTAGATGCCGATCTTTGATCAGGCGAGTGGGGGTACTCAATTCATGACCTTCCCCCCCCCTCATACCCAAGTTCCCGAGCCGAGGCAACTTTGGTGATGCCGGACACGTGGCCTTCAGCACGAGTCAGGGTTTCCTAAATTTTTCCGAAAATAAAATATTTAGGTGGTGACTCTGTATCTGGAAGCAGTCCATTTTTGGTATTATTTGATTTAAAATCGATTTTTCAAAAGGTTTGTCGGATTTGGACTCTTTGGTGATTATCAGTTTCACATTGCACTTGTGAGATTAGATTCAAAACCGCAGGAGTCCGAACTGTAAGGCTTTCTTTCAAACCTTCTAAAAGGGGGCGCGAAAAAGCAGAGCTACAATCAAGGTCTTCTCGGCCAACGACTCCAACATCAACAAAAAAATACCAGTTTTTTTTTTTGTGCTAACACATTCCCAAATCTGGCAACTTTTCACTTGGAGTTCAACAAGCTTGAGGGTGGGCTACCTGCGAGCTTTTCGTGGTTGCATTATAATTCCTTTCCAGGTCCATTACCAGACATTTCAGGTCTTACGAGGTTGTAGAGCTTCACTATAAATAGCAATTACATTACGGGGTCAAGTACCAACATCTTTGATGTATCTTCCATCGCTTAAGATTGTGAATTTGACCAACAATCTTCTACAAGGGCCTACCCCAAAGTTTGTGTAATGCCCCAAAATAAATACACTCAACATATCTCATAACTAGTAGTATAAGTGAAATGATATACTTTCATCATCAGACTTTAATATACATTCACGAGATGATAACAAAAGAAAACTATACTATTAGTCATATGCCTTGGTGGTTTACATCTTTCCAAGTCACTGCTTGGGTACAACAAAAGTGGATTAAGAATCCAATACAAATTTAAGCCAGAGGCTTGTTCAAAATACAACTGAAGCAAAATAAACAAAACGAGCCTTCAGCTCCACGTTCCTCCCAAGTGAAGTCCTTACCGGAGGCATATCACCAACACCTGAAAATGGTTTTCCCATATAGAGTGAGTCAATGCTCAGTAGAAGCAATCTAATACAACGTATGAAACTTAACGAAGATATAAGGATAATATGCAATTACAATGCCATTGATAAACCTTTTTTTATAATTCTTTGCAAAACATGCAGCACCAACCGTATTATTTCAATTCATGACAACAGTTCCATTTCCTTCAGACAACCAACCTGAGCATACAACTCAATAGTTCTCTAACCAGTATAACTACCACACAATCATTTCCCGTTGCCATTTTACAGATATTTCGTCCACAGGAATCGACACCCATGTATAACAGTAATTTTCGGGACTTTCACCCTAGGCGCTTCGACCAACTTAATTCAATGGAGTACATCTCATTTCTTCTCCCAAACATGGAGTACATCACTTTTCTCCTCCCAATCATCATACATATACAATGTATTTAAAGGCATAATTATATTCAATGATAACGGATGAGAATTTAGTTTCAATTCACCTAATCCTCATGTAATTTCTACAACAATCATAGCTATCCTCCACTGATAGCTCAAAACAGATATTTCTAAGCAGATATACAATCTCAAGATAGATAAATTATCCAAATTCCTATAGGTGAGTGACAATATATATCCTACTCCACCATTTATATAACCAACCATCCAATTTCACATTTCCAATACCAATTCCATTTAGTTATACAAAATAAATATTTGAGACATTTTAAGACAAACTACCCCTTTTTCCAAAATTCAATCCAAATATCAAAATCAACCGTTTTGTTACCACACAACCTCATAACCACTTTCATAACCATTTTCAATACTCCCATTTGTAAACCCCTCTTTTGAATTTTAAACCAAAACCTTAGGTTTGTTCAAAATCCTCCAAAATCACAATGATGTTTATACAAAACAAATAACTATGTTAAGAGTCATCTACGAGTATAGAAGATCCCTACCTCAAGCTTAAAAGATCAAAGGAAGAAATGGAGAAACTTCATGGATGCTGAAACCAAGCTTTGTTTGGACCAAAATGGAGCTCTAGGTGAGCTCTACCTCTTTTCTAAAGACACTAGGGTAGAGAAACCAACAGATCTAGATGAAAATGTAAAGAGAGATTGAGTTTTAGAGAGAGAAGCTATGGATCTATGATTTTTGGAAAGTTTAGACATAGAGAGAGATATGAAAAAGTGATGTAAACAGTCACTTTCACGAACTGATATACGCACAGTCCGTTCGAGCGCAAGAAGTGACGCTCGAGCGTCAAACACAATAAGCTACTCCACTTGAGCGCAAGAAGTGAAACTCGAGCGCTAAGACACAATGAAAAAAACCATCACCGCTCGAGCGCAAGAAGTGACGCTCGAGCTTAGAATACACATTTCCAGTAGTTTTGCAGACAGAAGCCCATCGCTCGAGTGTGTAGCTCGACTTTTTCACGCCCCCTTTCGGAAGCTCGAAAGACACCCTACAGTTCGGACTCCCGCGATTCTGAATCTAATCTGACAAGTGCAATGTGAAATTGATAAACACCAAAGAGTCCAAATCTGGCAAATCGTTTGGAAAATTGATTTTCGGATCAAAAATGCCAAAAGTGAACTACTTTGCCAGATACAGAGTCACCGCCTAAATATTTTATTTTTGGAGAAATTTAGGAAACCCATGACTCGTGCCAAAGGCCACGTGTCCGTCATCATCAAAGTTGCCTCGGCTTAGGAACTTCGGTACGAGAGGGGAAGGTCATGAATTAAGCACTCCCGCTCTCCTGATCAAGATCGGCATCTACTAATCATGATATGATTTTTTATCAACATTATATGCTCTTGTTCCGGTTTATTAGGCTAGCATTACTATGTGATGCGCACAAGCAAGTATAGACTAGTTTGCCTGAATTGGAACAACTCAGTTTCATGTTTGATTTGCGAAAAGGGGGTTTGAATTTGCCACTTAACAAAGTGGGCTTAAAACGTATATTTATTGAATCGTTCCAATTCAAACAACAAGCCTTCATCCACAGGCATTCAAGCAGTTTAGCAAGTAAGCATTTAGCTTCATGGCAAGCGTGCTTGTCATGGCAACATTCACACACATTCAAGTATGCTAAAGCACTTAAAAGTCACCTAGTACTCCAAGCTAAGATAAAACAAAAAAGTTAGAAAAACAAATGCATGATTCCTAACTATACAAGATGTCTGATGCAACACATGCAATATGCAATTAATAGGCTCGGCTACTAATATGGCATGTGATTCAATTAAATAACATGCAGTTAAACACGTATTCAAAGAATATATTGAAATGACAATGCAGTTTAAATGATGCGCCGAGCTTCAGTGCATGCAATACAAGATGAATGGATGCAAGCATAAGGTATGCTATTTGAAACATGTCCCTAATCTAACCATCATAAGCAAATAAATAAAAGGGAGAAAGACGTGGGGTTGGAAGACATACACATTATTACATTACGCTCTCACGAAAGAGAGTTTGAATGAATAAAGCTAGCTAAGTAAGCTAATTAAGCTAAGTAGGCTAAACTATTTAAGCTAATTATTACAAACCAAAATAAATAACTAGCTAAACTAATCAACTAATTATTACAACAACAAATAAACTAATTAGTTAATTAACTTGTGAGACCATGAAACATCCTCTCACATGGATTGTAGAGATCCAACGAAGAGATGAACTTGGTCCTGGTATACCTACAAAGATGAGCATGATCGGCGCCACCCAACCGGGGTTGCCGGCCGGAGGCACTCCGATGATGAAGTCAGTCACCTGTTAAGCAGAATGAAAGTCTAGAAAGTGTAGAGTGCTTGGTGTGTAGTGTAGGGAAAAAGAACATACCATTCTTCTGGGATGCCCCCCCTTTATATAGATAGGGGGTGTGATATTTGGTTGGGCTGGACCCATTGTAGACCTTGTTTGGGTTAACCCCAATAAACTGATATATATTTTTTTCTGGCTCCCACAATTGCCCCAAAACTTTCATTGTCTGCGGTAGAAGGGATGAGAGTTTTTTCTTGCCAAGTTACGCTGTTCAAATAGCTGTTAGGTTTTTTGATAAAGAACACTTTGGATAAATGAATAAAATGTATGAATGAATGAATGCATGTTGCTTGAATATATGCTTGAATGTATGTATAAATGTACGTATGTCTTAAATGTATGTATAAATGTATATAAGTCGATCATAGGATGGGGGGGTGAGCTAAAACCCAGAAAGGAATACAAACAAATCATAACGATAGGCCGCGGTATTCTAACCCCTGGGCACGGGTGTAGGCCGCGGTATTCTAACCCTCGGGCATGGGTGTAGGCCGTGGTATTCTAACCCCCTGGCATGGGTGTAGGCCACGTTATTCTAACCCTCGGGCATGGGTGTAGGCTGCGGTATTCTAACCCTCGGGCATGGGTGTAGGCCGCAGTATTCTAACCCTCGGGCATGGGTGTAGGCCCCGGTATTCTAACCCCCGGGCATGGGTGTAGGCCGCAGTATTCTAACCCTTGGGCATGGGTGTAGGCCTTTCCTAACGACGCTCTGTACCGAGTGCGAAGATTGCGCTGTACTCGGAGACTTTTGCTAATTTTAAGTGGCAACCAAGTGCCAATATGGCAAGGACTTTGAATAATGCATCCTGTACCAAATAAGGTGGACGTGATAATCACCAATAATATTGCTCCGCTTGTATGGAATTGCCAAGTAGATATTGGGCCAACTATTTAATTGCCGAGTTGCTCGGTTTGTGTTTAGTCCAAGATAGACTTGCCCCATTGCTTTCGAATGACAGGTGTTAGTCGGAAGGAATGCAGATTCCCATTGCCCTATGTTGCAGGGAAGATTCAGCTTTGGTAAAATGACGGCACATAACAATGTGCGAACTGCTGACTGCCAAATGCGAATTGCCGATTGCTAAGTGCTAACGGCCGACAGCCAAGTGTGTAATGTATTGCCCCAAAACTGGCGCTTGCTTAGAGTGGTGTGAAAAGGAGCGGGAGTGTGTAACTCAAGTAAATGTCGTTGTAATGTTTGTACCAAGTTGGCCAAGTATGCATGCATATCAAAGGTGCCAAGATGATGATCAGCTGATGTGCCCTAATTGGAAAGCGGAAAATTGACTAAGATGTCCCAGTGGGCAATTGTTTTTCCAAATAATGTTGTTAGGCGAATAAAGTTGCCGAATACTGTGGCCAATGTTGCTGCATAGTTTGACAAATAATGTTGTTTAGCCGAATAAAGTTGATGCACGACCAAATAATGATCATAATGTTGAATTAATAATGGTGCCGAGTAAATTTGATGCACTGCCGAGTAACTAGTGTCAAAACATCGGTGTCTGTTTCATATATAATGTGATTTGCCGAAAAGTTGGTCTGCTACACGGGTCAGTGATTGTGCTGATCTTTTGGTCAGCGATTTTTCTTAGCTTCGCGGTGTGTCGGCATCCCTTCGGAGTTGGATTTGCTAAGAACTTGGTTGGCAATGGTTGCCAATTTATTGAAGTTGAGTTTCTTGTCCAACGTATATTTGCCCCATTGCTTTTGAATAAGATTGGTTATTCAGAAGGAATAAAATTGACTTGGGCCAAAATTTCTGAGTAGGCTGAGAACAATTTAAAACGGATTCCATGCCCCCTGTTCGGTGCCATGGCGAAATCGGAATGAAGCCGAGACAAAGTAGGGTGCTTGGTGATATGCGAAGTGAGCCATTGCGCTTAATTTTTTAATAAAATATGCAAATTTTTTTTTGAGCTGAATTTGCAAATTCTGACTGTACCGATGGACCCGAAATGCGTCAAATAGCTAGAAAGGACTAATGGATCGCTGTGATCAGACTTCTGATGGCGTAATTATAGCCAAAAATAAATCTAACGGTGCAAATCAACAGGGTGTAATGCAACCGCAAAGCGTAGGATTATTTCTTGATATCTTGCTAGGTTGTCTTCTCCAGCGAAAGAATTCATTTTCTAGGCAAACTTTGATTTGCCCGTATGGATTCGTTTTAGCACCGATTTTGATGCGGTTTGTTGCATTGGATTCGTCTCGATGAGTACTTCACATTGGGATGATCAAAACTTGATTTCGACAACTTTGAAAATTTTAGTGTTAGGAAAATGTGGTCCGTTACGCAGTTTCCAGCGAACTTTGGTTACTTCTTGGCTACTTGGGTTGGTGGGTTTGGACTCCTTGATTTGACACAAATCCTCTCGTATATTCAGATGTTAATTTCGGCAAGCCGAGATGCTAGTTCTATGCCGAGATATTAGTGCCGAGCAAGATTGTGCATGCATTCAATATACGATATGTGTGCCATCCGTAATTAGCATTGCCGTTGAGCTTGATGACGACGTTATGGCCACGAAATTTTGGAAAGCAAACTTGTGCGGATTCAATTTGGTAGCCGAATGATTTGCATGTGCTAATAATTTCAAGTGTTGTCGAATAAGAAACATGGCCGAGCTATCTTGCCGAATAATGGTGGGGGATAATGTTGCCGAGTAGGGAATGTTAGCCGAATAAGCCATGAATAATGTTGCAAAGTAGGGAGAGTTAGCCGAATAAGCCATGTTGCCGAATAATGTTGCCGAGTAGGGAGAGTTAGCCAAATAAGCGATGTTGTCGAATGATGTTGCCGAGTAGGGAGAGCCGAGCAAAAACGACTGCACTTCTGAATTAAATCATGAGATTGTTACAGAAAAGATAAATGAATTAATAATTGTAAATATACTTGAGTTATTGCTTGGTTATTTTTTTATTTTTTATTATTTTTTTTTTCTTTTGCCCTAGGTGGTGGTTGATGGCCTAGCTCCAAGAGCCTGCTGGTGAAATTGCATGCCGATCGGATATGATTTGTCCGTTGATTTTGCATTTGTGGGAGCCGAATTTCCTTGGATCAATAGAGACGAATGGACCAGTTCGGTCCAGAACATAACCTTTATTCGGCATTGACCCTAGTCAATTGAAGAGCCGAATAAAATAGCCGGCATTCCAACCAACAGAACAAAGGCCGAGTAGAATTACATGTAAAGGATCAGGGATGGGCCAGGCCCTAAGGCCCAAAGAGAATACTATAAATATAGGATCTTCAGTTAGAGAAAGGTATGTGAGAACCATTACACTTAACTTAAAATACAAGTAATTCAGAGAGTAGAGACTGACTTGCCCATCGGAGTGCTAATTCCGGCACCCCTGACCGAAGTGTTTATTCTTTTTCAGATGACTAGCTGAAGATCATGAGCGTCCCCCAGGATTGGAAGAGTATTTCCAAACCACTTCCCCACAATTAGCACCGTCTGTGGGAATACTCAAATACATCCATGGCGGGCGTAACGGAAGACCCTCCGATAGTCACTGATGAAACCACGCAGAGAGATAACCTCACTCCAACAAACATGCTTGGACCGGAGACTATCTCCGCAAGACGCACTTTGAACTTCGCCTCACCCTCGACTTCAGAGCATGAGGCAATGCAAGTGATCATGGAACAAGCAAAACAAAACGAACAGAGATTGGAGAACATGATCACTAAGAACGAACGTCTCCGTCAGGATTTGGCCTTGGAAGTGGCAAAGTCCAAACAAGTTGTACGCCAAGATCCGGAACGACCTCTGAGGGCAGGTGGTCGACAACCTCGAGCGCGACAACAAGACACTGATAGCGACTTCGACTCATTATCCCCGGAGCCCAAGAAGAAGGGACGGCCCGAAACTTCCAGTTCCTCTGAAGAGAGTCCACGTATAAGGCATAAGCGAAGAAGAAACAGCTCAGATGAAGAAGACCAGCATGATCCCTTTGTGCGACGGATCGCAAGGGCGGTTCTGCCCAAAAAGTTCAAAGCTCCATCGTTCACTCTCTATGATGGAAAATTAGATCCCACCGATCACATCCATCACTACAAGCAAGCCATGACATTGCATGCAGACGACGAGGCTCTTATGTGCAGAATATTTCCGAGCAGTTTAGGACCATTGGCTGTCAGGTGGTATTATAAGCTGGAGCCAACTTCGATCAAAAGCTTCCACCAACTCCAAAAATCCTTCAGGGCAAGATTTATCACTAATGAGGTCTAGCCAAAGCAAGCCGATTCCCTCTGGGCAATGCAGATTCAACCTAGCAAAACCCTTCGTGCGTATTCGGCGCGGTATTGGGAGTGTTTTAATCTGGTAGATGACGCTTGCAATGACTCCATGGCCATTACTGCCTTCAAGATGGGCTTACATCCCGACAGTGCCCTCCGCAGCTCTTTGACCAGACGGCCTCCCAAAACAGTCTGGTCGTTAATGAAGAAAGTTGAAGAATACTACAAAGTGGAAGATGATGCCTTGCGGGTTAAAGCCGGAAACACGGCCAACAAGACGGCTCCTTCTATGCTCAGCCAATAAATTCTGTACCACCTCAGAGCCCTGAACCACGGCATCGGGCCAAACGAGACAAGAGACGGGATTCTCGCCGATCGAGCGACCAATGCTCCAGCCGAGCAAATGAACAACTGCAAGTTGACAGCAGGGGCACGAGGCGTGCCGACAAGAAATATACGGAGTTGACAGAGCCGATCAGCGCGGTAATGACCAAAGTCCAACACCTTCCGTTCTTCAAATGGCCGTCCAAAATGGTGGGACCTCCTAACATGAGAAGACGGGATAAACGGTGTGAGTATCACAAGGACCATGGCCATGATACTGAGAGTTGTTATGCATTGAAGGATCACTTGAAGGAGTTGGTACAAGATGGTCGGCTATAACAGTATGTCCGAAAAGGCAACTCGACCAAAGCAATAGCCTTAAGACAAGATTCCCCTCCACTCGGCGTAATCCACATGATATACAGCCTGCCAATGTCATCCGCAGTGCATACGATTCAGTCGAATCCCGACCCTCAAAATCAACTCACCCCGGCTAAACGGCCCTATGAAGCTGCGAGCATTGCTTTTGATGATTCAGATTTGGCCGGAGTGACACTTCCCCACATCGATCCTTTGGTAATTGAATTACGCGTAAACCGATTCACAGTTGAGCGTGTACTCATTGATCCAGGGAGCACATCGAAAGTTATCTACTACAAGACATTCAACAAACTCAGCTTCTCTGAATCGGATCACTCTCCGGCCCCTTATCCACTATTCGGCTTCAATGCCAATCCAGAATATCCGTTGGGAAAATCACACTACCCGTTTGAGCGGGCTCCCGAACAGTGGATGTGGAATTCTTGGTCGTCAAGCTGCCATCGTCGTACAATCTCATCATGGGGCGAACTTGGTTGCATACTATGTAGGCCGTACCAAGCACCTATCATCAGCTGCTACGCTTCCTGATAGAACGCAGCATTGAGCAAATCCGTGGCTCACAGAAGTCGGCGCAAGCATGCTATCTCCTTGCTGGAAAAACGCCAAAAGAGTTGCAAGTGAATTCCATTGAGGTGCCAGATCAGGAGAGCCTCGACGATGTTGGGCGGCTCCCAAGTGAAAAGGCCACGGAAGGCCTTGATCGAGTTGAAATCAACGAAAGCCCAGACAAGTTCTTCATGGTCGGCGCCTCCCTGAATCAAGCCGACAGACAACAGCTAATTTCTTTCCTGCTCAGCAACCTTGATGTCTTTGCGTGGACTCCATACGAGATGCCGGGTATAGATCCATCCGTTTCCCAGCACCGTTTGAATATTGACCCTAAATGCAAGCCGATCATTCAGAAAAGCCGGCGGTCAGCCGCAGAGCACACTGCCGCCGTTGTCAAGGAGGTTGACAGGTTGCTTGATGCCGGGGCAATCAGGGAAGTGACCTACCCTACATGGCTCTCTAATACAGTGGTTGTGAGAAGAAAAATGGGACTTGGCGAGTGTGCATCGATTTCACGGACCGAAACAAAGCCTGCCCCAAGGATTGTTTTCCCCGACCCAGAATTGACCAACTTGTAGATGCGACGGCACACCATCAGCGTATGAGCTTCCTCGATGCCTACAGAGGCTACCATCAAATCGCCATGCATCTGGAGGACCAAGACAAAACTACATTTCTCACCCCAAGAGGAACCTACTGCTACAAGGTTATGCCTTTTGGGCTGAAGAATGCAGGGGCAACTTACCAAAGGCTGGTCACTGCCATGTTCAAGGAGAAACTCGGCCACACTATGGAAGTGTACATTGACAATATGGTGGTCAAGTCCAAGAAAGAGCAGAATCATATAGCCGACCTGGAAGAGACATTCGGCATTCTACGTAAATATAGAATGAAGCTGAACGCTTCCAAATGTGCTTTTGGGATCGGCTTTGGCAAATTCTTGGGTTACATTGTCAACCACCAAGAAATCGAAGCCAACCCAAGGCAAATCACAGCAATCCTAGAACTCGGTTCCCCTCGATCGGTCAAGGAAGTTCAGAAGTTAATGGGGATGGCCTCCGCACTCAACAGGTTCATCAGTCGTTCCACGGACCGCTGCCGATAGTTCTTTCATACACTACGGCAGGGCAAGGCTTTTGAATGGTTGCCGAGTGTGAAGCTACTTTCAACAGCCTCAAGATCTACCTCCGATCAGTTCCACTCTTGACAATGCCTTCGGCCGGTGATCCGCTCATTTTGTATCTGGCAGTTTCTGACCGAGCCGTCAGCGCCGTACTGATAAAGGAAGAATTGGGGGAGCAACGGCCAGTGTATTATGTGAGCAAGGCAATGGTTGACACCGAAACACGCTACCTTCCGTTGGAAAAACTCATTCTGGCCCTTGTCATGGCGGCAAGAAAACTGATGCATTACTTCTAGGGGCATAGCATCGGGGTGCTAACAGATTATCCCCTCCGATCAGTACTACGAAGTGCAGAAGCATCATGACGTGTTTCAAAGTGGGCTCTTGAACTTGGCCAGTACGATATTTGGTTTCTACCTAGAACCTCAATCAAGGGACAGGTGCTTGCCAACTTTGTTGCTGAATTCACTAGGGGTATTGTCGACTTCAAGTCTAATGAAATTCGACTGAAGCCGAACTGGAGAATTTATGTTGGGGACATTTGGCAGTTGTACTGTGATGGATCATCCAATAAGCGAGGCAGTGGAACCGGGGTTGTAATCATGGCTCCCGACGGCGCAATAATTGAGCAAGCTGTCAAGCTCGACTTCGAAGCATCAAATAACGAAGCCGAATACGAAGCCCTTCTAACCGGTTTGCGGAATGCACATCTTTGGGTGCTCGGCGTTTGCTTGTATTTTGCGATTCAAAACTGATGATCAATCAGCTAAAGGGGGAGTATGCGGCAAGGAACGACCGTATAGCGGCTTACATGAAAACGGCCAACTCCTTGCTGGCAAAATTTGACCATCATGAATTGAACCAGATAACACGTGATCAGAACACACATGCAGATGCCCTGGCTTGCCTAGCCTCCGCCATTAACTCAGAGATTAAACGGACCATCGAAGTAGGTTTCATCCCGGAGCCGAGCATTGGCCCTTCGGAGGAAGTCCAGATCAATGTCATAGAATCTGGACCGAGTTGGATGGATCCCATTGCTGCATTCCTGTCTTCCTAACAGCTCCCAGAGGACAAGAATGAAGCGCACAAGCTGCGAAACAAAGCTCTGCGATACTACTTGGATCCACAAGGAAGGCTTTATAAAAATCCCTCTCTGGTCCATATTTGGAATGCGTGCATCCGGACAAAGTCAAGGAGCTTTTGACTGAAATACATGAAGGTAGCTATGGCGCCCATTCTGGCGGGCGCTCCTTGGCTCATTGAGCCGTGACACAGGGGTATTACTGGCCGACAATGAAAGCCAATGCCGAATGTTACGTGAAAAAATGTGAACAGTGCCAAAAGTTCTCTCCTTTGACTCACCTGCCTACTGAAGAGCTAAGCTCCATAACCAGTCCTTGGCCGTTCGCCCAATAGGGACTTGACATCATCGGACCACTTCCTCGTGCCTGGGTAACAAGCGATTTTTGATTGTCGCGACAGATTATTTTACAAAATGGGTAGAAGCGGAGGCGCTAACGCACATCCGAGATATCGACGTGAAGCGCTTTGTTTGGAGAAATATCATAACACGATTCGGCATTCCAAGAGCACTTATCTCAGACAACGGCACCAAGTTCGACTGTGGCGTCTACCGAGAGTTGTGCAGCAAGTATGGTATTCGGCCTTACTTTTCCACGCCGGCTTATCCACAAAGCAATGGTCAAGCTAAAGCCTCTACCAAATCCATCTTGGACGGCATCAAGAAGAGGCTGGAGAAAGCTAAAGGCAAGTGGGTCGAAGAATTGCCGAGTGTGTTGTGGGCCCATCGAACTACACCGAAGCGATCTACTGAGGAAACATCGTTTGCTTTATGCTTTGGAACCCAGGCAATCATACCCTGGAGATCGGTCTTCCGAACCTTGAAATCAAAAGTTTTTGATATGGGCCAAAACGACATGATGCTGGCCTTGGATTTGATTCTGATTGAAGAACGAAGAGACCGTGCCCTTGCATCCATGGCACAGTATCAGAACAGCTTGCTAAGTCGTATAATCAACGTGTTCAGCTGTGCCACTACACACCAAGAGAGTTGGTTCTGAAGAAAGTACTCCCAGCTACCAGGAAACCGGCTGATGGAAAATTGGGTCCTAACTGGGACGGCCCCTATCAGGTCGATTCGATCACGGGAGTAGGGGCATATCGGCTCAAAGACATGTCTGGAAGGAGTTTGCCACAGCCTTGGAATTCAACACACTTGCACAAATTCTATCATTAAACCCAACCAGTGGGGAATGATACTAGTTCTTAATGATTCACCATGTACACAGTCCACTTCTGTAATGCAAAGATTCCAGTTTACATACTGCGAAATCTAGCTGAAAAGTGTTCCGATAAAAGCCTCCGGATTCGGAGCGCCCTTCGTGGATATCACGATTGGCCAAATAAAGTCTCCGCATTCGGAGCCCCATCAGTGCATGACGCCTTTGGGCCTAAAAAGCCTCCGGATTTGGAGCGCCCTTAGTGGATATCACGATTGGCCAAATAAAGTCTTCGGATTCGGAGCCCCATCGGCTCATGACGCCTTTGGGCTGAAAAAGCCTCCGGATTCGGAGCGCCTTCGTGGATATCACGATTGGCCAAATAAAGTCTCCGGATTTGGAGCCCCATCGGCGCATAACGCCTTTGGGCCGAAAAAGCCTCCGGATTCGGAGCGCCCTTCGTGGATATCACGATTGGCCAAATAAAGTCTCCGGATTCGGAGCCTCATGGGCGCATGACGCCTTTGTGCCGAACAAGTCTCCGAATTCGAAGCCCTATCGGCGCATGACGCCTTTGGGCCGAACAAGTCTCCAGATTCGTAGCCTTATCAGTGCATGACGCCTTTGGGCCAAAAAAGCCTCCGGATTCGGAGCACCCTTCGTGGATATCACGATTGGCCAAATAAAGTCTCCAGATTCGGAGCCCCATCGGCGCATGATACCTTTGTGCCGAACAAGTCTCCGGATTCGGAGCCTCATTGACGCATGACGCCTTTGGGCCGAAAAAGCCTCCGGATTCGGAGCGCCCTTTGTGGATATCACGATTGGCCAAATAAAGCCTCCGGATTCGGAGCCTCATCGGCGCGTGACGCCTTTGGGCCGAAAAAACCTCCGGATTTGGAGCGCCCCTCGTGGATATCACGATTAACCAAATAAAGTCTCCGGATTCGAAGCCCCATCGGCGCATGGTGCCTTTGGGCTGAACAAGTCTTCGGATTTGGAGCCTCATTGACGCATGACACCTTTGGTCTGAAAAAGCCTCCGGATTCGGAGCACCCTTCGTAGATATCACGATTGGCCAAATAAAGTCTCCGGATTCGGAGCCCCATCGGCGCATGACGCCTTTGCGCCGAAAAAGCCTCCGGATTCGGAGCCTCATCGGCATATGACGCCTTTGGGTCGAAAAAGTCGAATAAATATTTAATGTAGAATGCTCTGTTATGTCAAGCCGACAAAAACCGTTTACACATTAAAGCATATAAACATTCGAAATGAAATGCTTAGTTAACTCGGGCCGGTCAATGTTTATTCAATCATTTAAAATACATTTATTCAAACATTTATACAATGGAACACAAAACATACAAACACGTGTGTGCCGAATAAAAATTACAACGAAACACAAACATTAAAAATAAAACATTTTATTCGATCAGCCAATGATTACATAGTTTTGAACGCAATCTGCGTTTGAGCATTACAATGAGTATTTTTATCCAGCGTCTCCCTCATCCTCACTCTGCTCGACTTCAAAGGTGGAAAAGAAAAATGATTACGTCGGTATAGTGGCAACGCCGAATCAATGCCCAACGCTCGGAGAGCTTCCGCAGCTTGAAATGCCTTGATCCAACCGTGCTTAAATCCACGATTTTTACATCAGCAAACTTCCTCGGCGAGCTTTTCCCGGGTCTTCTCTATCCCTACTTTTCGGCCATCATGGAAGCCTTTTTCATAAGCCCTCCCCTTCGCGGACTCTATCACAAACATGCTCGCCGTATCACGATCGGCAAGTGCAGTACTGATAAGCCGCCAGGTCACCCTTTCTTCCACGATTGGGTTAGCCTGTCTGGCTGGTTGTGTTTGAGCGGCCTTGACCTTCCTTAGCTCACGCTCTGCCGTTTCCGCGTGAGCTTCCAAGCTTCGAATGCATTCATCCTTCTTCTCTATTTCTTGTTGGGCAGCACGAAGACGCATGCTGATTTCATAGGTGGTGTATAGCCTTTTCACCGCCCCATGAACTCCCTCTCGAAACACCTCGAAGTCTGGTCGACCAACCATCGACTGCTGGACTTCTGGCGGAAAGATCTGTCATGCAAACTCAACCGCCACGTTCGGGTCCCGAATGATGGAATCTGCCTCTGTCATCAGTCTGTTCCCCACAAAACAGAAAAGCTCAATAGGCGTGGTGGCCCACTGGCCTCACTTCGCAAATGAAGGGAGCTCATCCGCTGGCACTTCTCCTTCTTTGGTGACCTACTTCGTCGACGTGGAGAGTGGCGCCTCTCGTGTTCTGCAGATGCCCTACCTCCCGTGCGGAGAGGTTCGCCACTTCGATTCATTGTTGAGTTGAGCTCCGCTAGCGTCCTGCCCTCTCCTTTACTATTAAAGAAAAGTCTGGTTGACATTCACGCTTTTCTGGCCACGAAGGACAAGCAGAATCGAGTGGCTTTATGAGACTCAGATGGAATTTCTCAATCCCTTTTTAATCACTCAGGAGTGCACCCCACTCCCGAGACGACATCATCAATGCGCGCACTCCAGCAACCACCAATATTCAGCATTATTGATTCATTCCGATCCAAACTTGCTATTCAGCTTTCGGAGTTCATACATTGGATAGGGCAAGGGCAAATTTATTAATCTGATCGGCTAAATACCTAAGCCTAATGCCGATCGATTTTCTATTCGGCTTTCGGAGTTCATACACTGGCTGGGGCAAGGGCAGATTTATTAATCTTATCGGCTAAATACCCAAGCCTAATGTCGACCGATTTGTGCCACAGCCACTCCATGAACTAGTTCTATTCGGCTTTCGGAGTTCATACATTGGTTGGGGCAAGGGCAGATTTATTAATCTGATCGGCTAAATACCTAAGCCTAATGCCGACCGATTTGTGCCGCAACCACTCCATGAACTAGTTCTATTTGGCTTTTGGAGTTCATACATTTGCTAGGGCAAGGGCAGATTTATTAATCTGATCGGCTAAATACCTAAGCCTAATGCCGACCGATTTGCTATTCGGCTTTCGGAGTTCATACATTGGCTGGGGCAAGGGCAGATTTATTAATTTGATCGGCCAAATACCTAAGCCTGATGTCAATCAATTCATGCCGCAGCCACTCTATGAACGAATAATATTCGGCAAGATCACATTTATTAATCTGATCACATATTAAGCCTTAGATACCTAATCGGCAAGTTTACATAAACGTTTATCTACCGCGTGATAGACTACAGTAATTTTTACCCAAAATAGATAGAGCAAAATAGTAATCCTCATTGATAACAACAATTAAGTACAGGAAATAATACAAGGCAAGAGAAATTTTCATTCATAAAGTGATTACAGATAGTCATCATTTTATACATGAAGATTGCCCCAAGTAAATAGATGTTTACTAAGAAAACAAAACATGATTACAAAAAGATACACTGAAAATACCTAACAGAACTAAAGTGATCCCCAAATCAATCCTCGGGATCAGACTCAAGTGGCACAACGTCCACTTGCTCATATGGAATCGACATGTCCAATGTCACTCCAACGGCAGCAAAGGCTTTGAGCCAGCCATGTCTGAATCCCCGATTCTCGAATTTGGGGACCTCTTCTACATAGTTTTCAAGAGCGGCGCTCTTCCCAGCCTCGAATGATACGGAAGCCTCGGAGTCGGCTTTTTCCTTCGCCGCCTTCGCGTTTGCCAATTCGGCCTCCAGCTTGGCAAGTGCCTCATTGGCTAACTTGAGCGATTCCTCACTCGCGTTTGCCCTCTCCTCGGCTTCCGATCTGAGCTGGTCAGCAGTCTGCGCCCTTTCCTTTTCAGCTTCGGCCCGCGGACTTTCCATTGTGGCTCTCATCGCCTCAAACTCTGCCCTGGTCCTCTAACCCTCTACTTCCGACTGCAAACAGCCAATCCTTTCAACGGCATCATGCTAGTGGCGGCCTAATTCAGCGATCCTTCCGACTGTCTGCAAAACAAGTTGGGATCGTCACATACCAAGAAATACCGTTTGCAAACAAAACCAAAATAAGGAGTTGGGATAAAGTCACATACCAGCAGGGCTAACGCTATTGCTACCAAATCCGGCTCTGCCCGAAAGGTTGCCTTGTCAGCCGGCAACGAGACCGAGGCAGCCAAGCTCAACGCCACAGCGAGATCCTTCAAGGCCGACGCTTCGGAGGAGATCTGCATGTTTTTTATCTTTGGTTAAACAACGAAAGGAACAACCACATCGACTCCACTAAGCGTGGCCATTTATTAACAGGGTTGTCCTCAGAGCCGGTCTTGTCCTCGGCGACACGTTTCTCTCCCCGATCTTCTGAGATCGGCCGTTCTTCTAGATTCGGCCGATCGGCTACCTTTTCCATCTCGGCCACGATAACATGAGTCGTTTCTTCTACAATAATGGGTTCAGAAGATTCAGTCTGGGCAGGTCCAGAACGGGTGGCCTCGACTTTCCGTCAGGCGGCCATGTATTCAGCATTTCTCTTTCGCGCCATCTGCGTGAGACTTTCCCCAGCCATACCCTCAGAATAAGCACCGGGAAGGTCTCCCAAATTTGTAAAAATATCTTCGAAGGCGTCCCCTCGGCCTGATGTGGACGGAGGGTCAGACAAGTTTAGTCCGGCTTCCTCAAAGGCCGAGTTAATTGCTTCGTCAACCTCCGCTGCCAATTGGTCCGGGTCCTCGACGATCTGTTCGGCCGCTTGTTCTTCTACGTGTTCAGAATCGGATGTTTCTAAACTAATCTGTCTCAAGTTTTTGAGGCTAGGGAAGATGAGGGCTGTAAGATGGCTGTCGCCTCGCGGGATCGGAATATTGTCTGCCACCGAGAATGTCGTGTAAGTCGGCTCGTACCGCAAAAGAATGTGGGCCGCCCTCCCTTGTTTTTGAAGGTTTGGACGGCCGACGAACTGTAGCGCGGTTTTGATTTCTGCAAGCACAACGTCGTCGTCTGAAACTAACACTCTCTTCAAGTCACTGACTGCATAAACAAAACGATTAGATGTATATAGTGCTGAGTACAAATATGGAAATAACAGAAACAAAAGTGATCTAATCAGCCACATGGTTCGCCTTTTCGCCTTGGCACAGGGTCTAGGCGATCTTCACCTTTGCCAAATTCCCAATTGTCGCGGACAACGACCATCACGTCATCGACGCACTTGCCAGAGCTGGCAAGCATGGTCACTAAGTGATGATCAGTATGCTTGGCTCTAAGAAAGTAGCATCCTAGCCGGCCAATCGATTTGGCTAGGACATAACAGTGCCGAATGGCGGGTATACCTAAATTAATCCTAAGATGCCAACTTAGCTCTACAATTCCCATTATGATGCGAAAGAAATTCACGTTGGGCTGGGAAGGGATTAGACCCCAGTATCGAAGAACAACCCTAAAAAATGGGTGAAGGGGAAAGCGAACTCCGCCCTCAACAATTAATAGGAGAGGAAAGACGATTGTGCTCTCATCATCCCTCTCCATATCAGTGGTGTTGTCTGCCAAAAGTGACAGATGGACTTCATCGGGGATGGAAAAATGGCGTCGAAAGTCAGAGATTCGATCCGCTGAAAGGAGCTCCTTCAGATGTTTTGCCATTTTGGCCAGCCCGAGGATTATGGAAAACTAAAAACAAAGAAGGAAGCGGGATCAAAAATGAAGGAGAAGAAAACTTATAGGAGACGGAGGGAAAAACGAGAAACAAGGAGTTGCAGAAGCCGCGAAGTGAAGGAGTTGCACTAGAAGGCGAGCCAAATATGTTTGAGTATTCAAAACATACATTCGAAGAGACAATTTCAAATCACATTAAATGGAGGCAGTGTACGAAGGGGCGGGAAATCGTTATAATGACCAAAAAGCGTGTACGCATTCTGACACATATTGGGAAAAGGATTAACCACCGAACTTTTAACTTCCTAGGCTAGAAGCCAAACACGCCGACTAACTGATGCTAGTGGGGTGTTTGGGGGGCAATTGTGGGAGCCGAATTTCCTTGGATCAATAGAGACGAATGGACCAGTTCGGTCCAGAACAGAATCTCTATTCGGCATTGACCCTAGTCAATTGAAGAGCCGAATAAAATAGTCGGCATTCCAACCAGCAGAACAAAGGCCGAGTAGAATTACATGTAAAGGATCAGGGATGGGCCAGGCCCTAAGGCCCAAAGAGAATACTATAACTATAGGATCTTCAGTTAGAGAAAGGTATGTGAGAACCATTACACTTAACTTAAAATACAAGTAATTCAGAGAGTAGAGACTGACTTGCCCGTCGGAGTGCTAATTTCGGCACCCCCGACCGGAGTGTTTATTCTTTTTCAGGTGACTAGCTAAAGATCACAAGCGTCCCCTAGGATCGAAAGAGTATTTCCAAACCACTTCCCCACATCATTTAATGTTCCCGATTGGCCGATGTATTGACCTCAATATGTGGCTCAGAATTTACAAAATTGGACTCTAAAAATGGATTCTACACAGTAAAAAACTTACGGGTAGTCACCCCCGAAGTCACCGGACCACCCGATTAACCCGAACACTTTAAGATGTAACGACGCACCTTGCACCGAGAAGTGCACAATAACTTCTTATGTCATCTTCTCCATGCAACATAACGTGAAAAGAAGATTTTTTTTTTTTAGCTTCAAACTCATAACTTTGAGCCTTTGTATCTCCCTTGTTTTAAGTCTGATTTGCCTCATTTTTGCAGTGTTGAATTCAGCTTGTAGCCTAGTGTTCATTTCATTAGTCATACCCTCATTCCGCCACTGCTCGGATGCCGGCGGACCTCCCAATGTTGACCAATAAGATGGTTTTACTTCTTTTTGTTGTTGTTGTTGTTTTTGTTCAGCTCTTGTCCTCGGCAAAAAATGTAGTCGGTGGAAGAATGTACTCAAAGGGGAAATGTACTCGGCAAAATAGCTTGGTGGTTCACTTTGTTGGCTAAGCACTCGGTGGCGAATAATTGGGGCCGTTCTCGTTGCCAAAGAATGGAGTTCGGCGTTAAAGATCGGCCGAATAACTCTGTAGTTTTGCCGAGAAATTTGTTATAGGTTACGGCACTGCCGAAATGCATATGCATGGGCTCCAATGTCGGATACAAATGTAAAGTTACTGAATCAACCATGTTGGGTTGCCGTACAGCCTTGGTGGATTGTGAAGCAGCATCGGCGTCCATCGTATATATAATGTGACTGCCAAGAAGTTGGTCAGCAATACTTGGGTCTGTGATTGTGCTGATCTTTTGATCGACGATTTTTCTTAGCGTCGCGGTGTGTCAAAACACTTGGTCGGCATCTCTTTGGATTTGGTTTTGCTAAGAACTTTACTGGCAATGGTTGGCAACTCATCTTGGCTCTTTCTTGCTGGAGCATTTGGTTGGCTTGTTCTTGTAATGTTGTCTTTGCCGAGAGTTTGGGTGGTAATGCTTGTTAACTTTTGGCTTTGCCGAGTGCACTTGTTAGATGAAAGAAATGCTCGAATGCTAGGAGGTATTTTAAATTATACTAAAGTAATAATTGCCCAAGTTCTACGAATAATTTCTGCTGATGTTGCGGAAAACATATTCAATTAATAATTGTGATAAACAAGAAGTTAAAATTAGATAAAACAACGTAACTCTTGAAGTCGTCCTTTATTGTGGTGACAAATAATAATGTTTAATCTAATCAAGATATACCAAGACACAGAAGTGAAGACCTAGCAGGTGATTAATAAAGTTCCGTACGCATGCAAGTATATATATATATATATATGAAGTTGAGAGATAAATAAATAAACAATGACCAGGGGTTGAATTTGGATATCTTCGGTTTTGTTGAGATTTTGGTTGGCATCAACATGACCCATTCATGACAATTGAAGTTGCCTCTATTTGAATTTATATGCAGATATATATATATATATATACATATATATAGCCTGCCGGCTACCACAATTAATTAAATAATAATGATAACTTTTTTTTATCATAATTCATGGTCCATCCTATGGCGATGTCTCTTGCTGGGAATAATTCTAGAGAGAGAAAACCTAAAGACCCAGACGTGGATTCCATAAAAATTGTTAGTATAGATATATGTATATCTCAAGAATTAATTATAAAATAAACTCCTGTGAGGCAAAAACTAAATAAACAATCTTAGGAGTGGGTTTGGCAGAGCAACCCTTTTAATAATGCCGAAAAGAAGCTCCAGTGAAGATTCAAAAGTAAATCCATGAGCACTTGTTTTATTGTAACACTTTTCATCAAGATTTACCATGAAAAAAGAAAAGAGTTTCTATGGTGTTTGTCAGTACACACAGATATATGTATACAATTCAAGGATCGATTTTACAATAATTTTATAATAAATTTTGTCAGAGAGAAAATTCAAAGCTTAGCTGTGGCTCGTGATAACCATCAAAGTGTTGCTGATGTTGAATGTTTACTTACAGTAACATGTTTGTTGTGTTCTTCGTTGATCTCGTTCAGTCATTTCCCACAGATGGCGCCAATTGTGAGACCATGAAATATCCTCTCACATGGATTATAGAGATCCAACGAAGAGATGAACTTGGTCCTGGTATACCTGCAAAGATGAGCATGATCGGCGCCACCCAACCGGGATTGCCGACCGGAGGCACTCCGATGGTGAAGTCAGTCACTTGTTAAGCAGAATGAAAGTCTAGAAAGTGTAGAGTGCTTGGTGTGTAGTGTAGGGAAAAAGAACATACCATTCTTATGGTATGCCTCCCCCCTCCCCCCCTTTTATATAGATAGGGGGGTGTGATATTTGTTTGGGTTGAACCCATTGTAGGCCTTGTTTGGGTTAACCCCAATAAATTGATATATTTTTTTTCTGGCTCCCACATAACTAATTAAATAATTACAAAACAATTGCAACTAATAAGTTAACTAAGTAACTAAACTAAGCTAATTAGTTGTTCCACCTCGGGAAATGAAAAATGTGCATGCGCATGCTCGGTTTCCACCTGAAAAGACCTTTGCTTTGCTCTCGAAAGCCTCTATTTGCATAATTGAACACCTCCAAAACAATTTTGCTGCACCTTACCAATACTTTGCTGAGATTTGCATCGATGGCCATCCGGCCAGTGGTAAAGCTTGCTGGCCACCTGCTGGCCACTGATGCACTGGTTCACCTTGCTGCAACAGAGGACAAACAGAGCAAAAAGAGGGTATTCTCACAGATTATTTGCACAACTCACCCCTCATTTTCATGAACAAATCCAAGGAAAGGCAAACTTAAGCCACAAACCACCAACTCAAGCAATTCCATTGCATAATGGCTTGTGATTCAAGATGTGCAAGTACAATAAATGCAAAGTGAGACACAAACCTCCTCCCTTTTATGAAAGAACAAGGGAAGAAGTTGACCTTGGAGACTTGGATCATTTCATACAAGCAAGTATGAAATGGTCTAAGTTCCATGTGTTCAATTAACGTCCAATTGAACACACCAAGTTATTATCTTGCTCATTTTTTAATCCCAAGTTTTAGTTACTCATTTTAGATTACCAACCATCCTTTAATCAAATTAAGTCCAAAGGGTGAATTAAAATCCTCCAATGGAAAGACGACTCAAAACACAAGTTGCTTTAGGTATGAAAGAAGTATTATACTGTTGGTAATGAACCCCCTAAGGGATTAAACCATTAAGTATGAAACCTCAATTCCACACTTAGGCAAACAAATGACTTGAAACTACTTTCAAAGCAAAATTAAAAGCAAAGAAAGGAAGGAGGTTACAAAGATGATTAGTGCTGAAATTAAGTATAACAAGCACTAAAAACATGCAATCAACTCAAACAAGTGGTGTCTAAAGGCCTAAAACACCAAGCTTGTGAGGATTATTACACTACAACTATGCAATATAAGACTCAAATGCAATAACCAACCCAAAACAAAGTTAAAATAGTCCAAAATAAAGCGTAAAGCATGCTGGAATAAAGCTACAACAAGCTAGAAAAATAAGCTAAGGCATGGCACCAACTAGGCTAACAAACAAGACACAATGAAGGAAGTATAATCCCTCCAAATTCGGACCTCAAAACATAATTTTCACCACTAAAAAAGCTCTGAAAATCAGTGTTTAAAGGCCCAAAAAAAGATGGTTTGAAAATGGGAAATAAAGGTGAAATGGCCTTAACACCAAAGAATGAAGATGGATGAACCACTCCCTAACCTTAAATGGCCAAAAACACCAATTTCAGCATAAAAATGGAGCTTTTTTACATCTCAAAAATAGCCCAAAAAATTAAAAAAAATATATATATATATAGTAATACAAGTATGTAAAGCAAGCTAAGAAAGCTAGTATTATACCTCTTGAAGAGAAGAATGATTCCAAGCAATAATTCCAAGGAAACACACCTTCTAAAGGTCAAACCAAGCTCAAGCACACCTCAGCTCAAAGATGAGAGGATTTGGTTAAGGGTGTATAGGCAAGAGTGTAGGAATTATAGGCAAAAGTGCAGAGAATTTGTAGAGAGAGAGAGAGAGAGAGAGAGAGAGAGAGAAAATTTTGAGTCTAAAATTTTCTAACCTCTAAACAAGAGAGAGGGGGTCCCTATATATAGAAAACATGAAATCTATACAAGGAGATCCAGCCCTCCATGTGTGGACAGATGCAAGCATCTGTGCAAACAGCTGGCACAGCTAGCATAAAAATATTGCAAAAAACACTAGTGGCCGGTCGGCCATCAGTGGTGGCCAGCAAGGCATCATTGGTGGCCAGCAAGGCACATCAATGGCCGGCAGCCTCTAAGGGTGGCTGGTAGGCCACCAGAGGTTGTAAGCTGGAAAAATAAAGGCCTAGTCCAAAAATGAGACAAAAAGGATACAGGGTTTGAAAGGCTCAAAGTTGTGGCGTTCCGTTGAGGACTTTGAGCATTTGGTGAGCAAACAAACTCATCATCGGATGCACCTGCAAGGACATCCAAGTCTTAGAGGGCCGTAAAAAATGGGGTGTCTATAGAGCGCAATAATGACTGCTCGAGCATAGGTAACACCACTTCAGCTCGGAATACACTCTCCTAGTAATTTTGTAGACCTGCAAAAGTACTGAAGATTCACAAAGCTTAAAATTTTGAGCAACAAAAGTTTGAAAACCAAGCAACCAACTTGTTTCAAAGGCAATCACTATAACCCAATAGCCAAACTCAATGAGGGAAAAGCGGAAGAAGACCAAAACAATAATACATAATCAAGAAACCCGAGTCCATAATACAAAATGGTGTCTAAACCAGAAATGCTATAGACCCTTCTGTGGTGGTTGATATAGACAAGTTTGATTAGCCTAACAGTTTTTGCTTACCTTATCCTGAAGTTGAATGTGATCGTCGGCTGAATATACTACTTTCAATCGTGCATTCAGTTAATTATCCAATAGAGTTCTCGAAGAATTGGAAAGGTAATTGGGGCTCACTTGTACTAGTGGAGACATTATTGTTGTCAATTTTCAAAATATAGGTCTTACGGGTACAATTCTCCAAATTCTCATCCATTACTTCGTTGCAGAAACTAATTCTCGCTAATAATAATCTTACTGGTACTATTCCGAATGAGCTTACAACTTTACCTAATCTTAGAGAATTAGATGTCTCTAACAATCAGCTTTATGGAGAAATCCCGTTATTTAAGAATAATGTGTTTATAAAAAATGATGACAATCTTCATATTTGGAAGAATAGTGTTGCCCCATCACCAGGGACACCTGAAACAACTCCAAATAATTTTGAAAGCAATGGTAGTAATTATTCGATTGGAGTGATTACGAGCATCGTAATTGGTGGTGTTTGTGTAGCTTTGGTAGTTGGAATTGATATATTCTATCTATACAGAGGTAGAATAAAGTATTCTAGTAAACGTCATGTCATTGAAGTTGAAAGCATGGTAATCCCTATTCATGTTTTCACGAATGCGACCAACAATTTTAGCCAAGAGACTATATTGGGAAGAGATGGATTTGGAACTGTCTACAAAGGAGAGTTACATGATTGCACTAAGATTGCCGCTATGAGAATGGAGTCCGGAATAGTGAGTGCAAGTGGCTGGGATCAATTCTAGTCTGAGATTGTTGTTCTTAATGAGATTCAACATAGGCATTTGGTTTCAATTCTAGGATATTGTTTGGATGGAAACGAAAGACTACTTGTTTATGAATACATGCCTTAAGGGACTCTTAGTAGGCATTTGTTTCAATGGAAAGAGGAAGGGTTGAATCCCCTTGAATGGTTGAAAAGGTTGACCATTGCTTTGGATGTGGCCAGAGGAGTTGAGTATCTACATAGTGTAGCCTATCAAAGTTTTATTCATAGGAATATCAAACCATCCAACATTCTTCTGACAGATGATATGCGTGCTAAAGTTGCCGATTTTGGACTTGTTCGCCTAGCTCCAAATGGGAAGTCTTCATTTCTAACTAAACTAGTAGGAACTTTTGGGTATCTCGCACCAAAATATGTTGGTACTCTTTTATAAATTGAAAATTGCACATATTGAATTTTTATGCGGAAACCCGTCCATAATGATTTGACACTTGTATTTTTAAAATTTTATGCACAATTGATAAATCTTTCCTTTAAAAGTGAGAGAACCACAATGTTGAACGTTATTTATTATAGACATTTTTTATTGAAATTTAGTTTGTATAGTATTATTATCACAACTATTTTTACTTTTTCTCAATAAACTTTTGGAAGCAAAAGGTTTGTTGTTCTTGAAACACCCAGTAAACTAGGGGTTTTGACTTGAGTTGTGAAAAGAGAAAACAACGAAAACAGACATCCAAAAGAATTCATTGAAACATGGCAATAATAAGAAAATAATAAATAAATAAATATTAGAGTAATGCAATACAAACAGAAAAACTATACTAATATTTGTATGAAGTCATGTGGCCAAACTAGGAGCCTTTCGCTTGAAAGAAAACAACCATCAAAGTGGTTCTTAATTTAAAATTTTCCATTGACTAATCACTTTAGATAGATTTCATATATATATATATATATATATATTTATGATAGAATATCTTTTTCAAAAAATGAGCTAGCAAAGTATGAGTCTATAGTCATGCAAATCGATTTGATGCTTTTACTTTTTCATTCTTCAAAACTAATTATCCAAGCAAAAATCCCTTATCAATTTTCAAAATAGTAGGATTGAATTTATATTATTGTGTATAATTAAATAGTCCTGTATTTGTCTAACTATTACATTTGATGTTAATGTTTAAAAGCAACTTTCCAAATTTGAGATTTAATGACAAAATAGATAATGGGTTAAACTCAAAAAGATGAATTCATGTCACAAAGTTGAGATATAGAAGGATATTCCATCTAATTATATAGTCTTCTATATTTACATGTTATTTATAATTTTTACTTTTGAGAGTATTCATCATCTATTGGGGTGCTCACTATAGAATTTACCTAAAATAAATGCCATTCAATCTACTAATTACTATTATTGTGTGTCTTATATTAACTCTAATATTGGAATCCTGGATTTTTTATATTTTTTTAAAGAAAGTTGAACCATATTTGAAGTCGTTTACAAGTAATTATGAAACCCATGTTCCTTTTTAAAGTCGTATGTTGAAAGTTTAGCTTCAAATTAAAAATTGTGTTTTCAACACAAAACTTCATTAAGTCGTGCATTAAACACACAATTTTTAATTAATTTATGGTTAAGTTTATAAAATTTGTGTTTTCAAAACACAACTTAAAATCTAAAGTCCTGTTTTAACAACACAACTATGGGATTTGGAAAAATATAAGCTCAAAAGAATTTGCATTTGGTAATTTTTTTATACTCAAAAATGTGTTTGATAAATAACTTAAAATCTTGTGTATTGGACAGTGACGGGACAAGTAACAGTTAAAATTGATGTGTTCAACTTCGGAGTGATTCTACTACAACTGATTACTAGAAGAAAAGCGGTATTTCAACTTGAGCCCCAACACCATGAGTGCATTGATCTTGTCACATGGTTCTGTAAATACGTATCTACAAAGACTCATTTCAAAAAGCCATTGACAAGACAACTGATCTTGATGAAGAAACACTTGCTAGTATCAACACTGTTGTTGAGTTGGCTACATGGCCCATGTAGTCAATGTACTTTCATCTCTTGTTAAGCTTTGGAAACCATTAGACCCTCATTATGATGAGGGATTTGGATCCTTTGGAGAGATCAAGCAAACACATCATAGCCACGCATTTCAAAATGAGTGGCCTCAATTTTTCAACGACACTAAAAATTCTAGTTGTAATTTCGGGGGATCACCACATGCTCAAGGTCTAAAAGTACCACCATCAGTGACATGGTGATCATGGGCACCAAAATTGTACAAATGAACATATGAAAAGTACCTGACACTTCATTTGTTTCACCGAAAAAAATTTCTACTGAAAACTTTTTTCGAAAAATGTTTCCTCATGAATTTTTTTTCTCTATGTCTAGTTGAAATCTTGAAACTTATGTGCTAACGATTGTATTATTAGCAGTAGTGGTTGGGTGGTGGCGGCGACGGTGGTGATTATGGTAGTAGAGGTGTAGGTAGGTGGTGGTGGTGGTGAGGTAGCAATGGTCATGGCAACGGTGGTAGTGGAGGGGTGTTGGTGGTGGTTGTTGGGATTTATCGTACATTCCT
Source organism: Camellia japonica (assembly GCA_030407325.1). Taxonomy (NCBI): domain Eukaryota; kingdom Viridiplantae; phylum Streptophyta; class Magnoliopsida; order Ericales; family Theaceae; genus Camellia; species Camellia japonica. Next base: position 110,339,962 of record JAPPVO010000007.1, read on the forward strand.
GAATGCAAATGGAATCACACCACACATACACTGAAGATAAAAATTAGCCACACAAGGATTTACGTGGTTCAGCCTACATTGCCTTCATCCATGTGTAGGCACCCCATTTTAACTGATCTTAAGGCTTTAGGCGCTTGCAAACCTCCCGATGATGAAATGGTAAATTACTTCATCTTTAGAATGTTTAAAGGATGTTTGGAGTTGCTGTGTAAACTTGTTTTTGCCAAAAACTAATTTTTTACAAAAATGACCATTTTACCCCCGAACCCTTTTTTAGCCGAAAACCAACTTTTTAACCCCAAAAAAGAGAGAAATGCCCGGTTGTGCTTTGATCAATCGTATTTTTCAAAATTAATGGCTGGTTTTATCAAAAACATTTATCAAAATGCAATTCAAACTTACTTGTGCTACAAGCAAGCTAAGTGCATGGGACCCCGCACTTGTGCATGTATGCATGACATGTGTACCAAGACAAAGCGTGTGTGCACGTTAGATGTGAGTGTGCACATCATTTTTGTGTACGCACAATCGTTCCACATGCGCACGAAGTTTGTGCATGTGCACATCGTAGTGTCGTAGAGTCAGGTATGAAAACTCAATCTTGGTGCATTTGTAGCGGGAAACAGTGGAGGGGGCCCTAGAAGGGTTCCAAAACCTCCCCCTAGCTCTATAAATAGAGCCTCTCCCCCTCTCTTTAAAGGGGTTAAGAATTCTGAGCCTTTTTGAAAGAAAAACCACCTCTCCTCTCTCTCTCTCTCTCTCTCTTTAGCCTTAGCCACAAGATTTCTCACCCCTATAGCAACTAAAAACCTTTGGAAACATTCTAAGGACTTAGTACTTGGACCTAAACTCATAAACCTAAGCTTAAAGAAGGCTTGCAAGTAAGGAACTCGAAGCTTTCTTGCGTTTTTCTTCACATGTTCTTCGGTTCTTGAAAACCAAAAGGGAAACTCCTCTTATTCTTTGTATTTCAGTAGTTCCTTGCTTGTTTTCACTAATCAATCCATGCTAAGTTGTTAATCCATCATAGCATCATGTAGCTAGTTCATTTTGTCCACTTTTTCACTTTACCTCGGATGTTTCATCTATTTCATTAGAACAACATGTTCTTAGGTTTATTTTAATCGTATAATCATCATGCATGGCCTGGTTTAATTCATCATATATTCTTAGGTTTATTTTAATCGTATAATCATCATGCATGGCCTGGTTTAATTCATCATATAGTTTTGCTTTTATTTATTAGATGTATTTGTGTGCATATTCATCATGTAGTAGTCTCACATTGGGCCTAGGACATTCCTGCATGTTTAGTTGCATATTTTAGGTCATATTTATTTTTTGTCTTGCAAGTAAGACATGTAGTGGGCATCCGAGTAAGTCCTTTGTATCTCCATAGCATATGCTTGTGTCTTTGCATTGTCCTTTTCAATAATCCAAGTCTATGTGCTCTTTACATGCAAAATTATTTGTTTTGAATGTTTTGCTAAGTATCATTTATTTTAGATTGGGTTTATGGCCATAGATTGACAAAATCCACTTTTTAGTTTAAAAATCATTGTTCTTTTGAAAATATGGCTTTATTCCTTTAATCTAAAATGAATGGTTTTCATTTTTCTTCAAATCACATAGTTTAGATTAGTTAAGGATTTTTAGGTCTAAAATGAATTTATGTGAACAATTAACCATTAAAATCATAAAATAAAGAGTGAGTAGAGGGCAATCTTCGGATTGGGAAAAAAAGGGTGCTTCCATACAAGTGGCCTTCCCCTTTTGTACCTAAGCTCCCGAACCTAAAATTTTCTTGATTATGACAGACTACGACTTAATTTAATTTTCTTCTTTAAATGTTTCTAAATTCTCCTTTAAAAATTAAGTGGAGACTCTTTGTTGGTCAAAACAAGTCGGTGTGGGAAGCAATGCCTTAGACTTTAAAAAAGAGCGGCACCCAAACCATGGAAGAGAGATTTCACTATATAAATAAGATAGGGAATAAATGTGAGATGACCAAAAGAATTAAAGCTCTCACACTACTATCCGAACCCCATGCTCAAAGTTAGTTGAGCCCTTGCTCACCCAATACCACATGGTATTTTTTTTCTCTCACCCTTAGATCTCTATCTTTCCTCGTTGTCTCACCAAAACATATATCCCCCATAGCTACTTATAATAGTCTACCCAAAAAGAACCCTAGTTCTCATAAAATTAATTAAGTAACCAAATCTTACATATATTAGGTTTCCTAGCAGATTCTGAACTTTACTATCCTAACTTAAATACATGTATAAACTAACCTAATAACTTTATGAGACCCACATCTATCACACGGGCGAGCTAATTTTAAGAATGTTGGTAGTGGTGGTGGTGGTGGTGGTGGTGGGATGGTGGAGGTTGTGGTGGTAGTGGTAGTATTAAGATTTTAGTTTGGAAAATGCATTCCACCTTTCAAAACTAATATATATATATATATATATTTCTCCCAAATAAACTTGTATTTTTTGTGACCAAAGGTATTGACACTTTTTTTTATAGAAAAATTATTGACAAGTCCATTTCTAGGAAGTAGTATGGCATTAGGTCCAAGAATTGTTTTATATGAGGATAATTTTTTTCATTTTTACTCACTGTTATTGGACCACTACCAAAAACGTTGCTAGAAAAATCACTGGAGGTGGTCAGCAGTGACTGATAGTGGTGGTGATATGGATAGATAGGTAGATTATGTGGAGAAATAGGTGATACTATACAGATAGGTAGACATATAGATGATGTGAATAAATAGGTGAAATAGTGAGCAGATAAACATATAGGTATGAGTAATATGATATTTCAAATTATTATTGCCCACAAAAGATTAGACCTTAAGGCTTTATCCCAAAAGTTTTAAAATTAGATTTATTAGTGAAACCCCGTGCTATACATGGAAGTGAAAAAAATTTAAAAATATTTTTATATAAAATACTATAAATAGTTGGATTTTTGTATGTAAATTATGAAAACAAAAAATATATATTTATTGAAACCTACAATTTATGTTTCACAATTTTATCACAATTTATGTATCAATTTTTAATTTGTCACAGCTTCAATCATATAACTTTCAACCCTCTTACTAAAGTTGTAAACTTGGGCGAATTCAACCCAAACAACTCGGGTCAAGCTTGGAATTTTTTAAAGATTGAGCAACATAATTTTTGATTTGGTGAGAACCTATGTAAAATTCAAAAATTCTAATAAATTTGAGTAGGTTTGGAAAAAATACCAAATAACTTGAGCAATTGAAACAAAATTATATATATAAATATATAAAAATATTTGCTAATTTATTTTTTTAATAATAAATAAGATTAATTAAAAATTTAATATTAATGAACAAAAACGAAACCAATATGCTTAAGTTTTTTCGATAGAATTTTTTTATTATGCTTAAAAAATACACCTCTTAGAAAGGGATCATCGAATAAATTGATATTAAAAAAATATATATTTTATAATAGCATAAAATAATTTAAATAGAATTTTTTAGAAATTATTTTTAGCTTAAAATTTACAATAATAAATTTAAATATAATAAAATTAAATTTCTTGCAAAATAAAAGTATCTGGATAAAAATAAAAATAAAAAGTAAGAAGAAAATTTAGAATGATATTCTCATTTGATATGAAAATAATTCTAGATGACCAATAAATTATCTATAACCTCATTTTTTTTTTTTTTTAATAAAAAAGATATTTCACGAACCATCATTTGTAATAGAAAAATAACATTTATTTCTATTTGTTCTAGCAAAAGTCACTTAAAACATTTTCATTTTTATTTATTTATTTTAGTTTGTTTAATTGACAATTGAGATTAAAAAATAAATAAAAATTAACAGGATTCACCATATTTTGCAAGTGCTAAAGAAATCTAGATAAACAATAAAGAAAATATTTGATACCTTCAAAAAATATCCAAAATTGTTCCAACAATAATGTGGTATCATATGTGTCAACTCTTAATTTGTTATATACTTAATGATATATGGCCATATCATTGTGGATGAAAGTGTGAGTCTGTAACATTGCTAGAATAATAAATTATCACGTGTAAGTCTCATTTTTTTTATATGTATTTTTATTATATAAAATAAATAACTTTCACCAACCATCACTTTTAATAGAAAAATAATGTTTATTTCTTTTTGATTTTAGCAAAAGTCTCTTCTTAACTATTTAAGCTAAATATATATATATATATATATATATTATTTTAATTTATTTAATTGACAATTGAGATTATAAAAATTTTTAAAAAAAAATAGAATCCACCATATTTGGCAAGTTTTAAAAAAGCCATTCATTTTCTTAATATTTTTATCTTTTGTTAAAAAAATGTATTGTTCAAGTCCTTGTAGTTTAGAATGATATAAAAAGAAGAGCAATGATTGAGACTCTCACCCCAACAAGACCCCCGTAAGATCCCCACAAATCTGTATCACTCATAATGTGAACCCCACACATATATGGAGAGCCAAGATCACTTTGAGAGTGTGGGGGTCATCCCCAAAGGGGATCCCAAACATTTTCCTAAAAAGAATTATAAAATTAAAATAAAAAATGACCAAAAATAAAAATATAAACTTTTAATAGTGATTAATAATTTGAACACGTATATTTAATAACATATTAGGTTTAGACAATAATATTATGACACGTCGTTATGACACATGTAAATATTGATATTATTCTAATTGTAGTAACATAATTTAAAGAAGAATTTAAATTTTAAATTTTATTTTATAATTTAATAAAGGATGCATAAATTAAAGGATGAATATTGATCTTATTCTAATTATGGTAACATAATTTAAGCAAAAATCTAATTTTTAAATTTCATTTTAAGAATTCTAAATTAATTTATCGACCAGTCATATTATAACACATATTAACAAAAATTAAAAAAATGAGAAAAAAAAATTGTGACTTTCAACCTTAATAAGATGATAACGTTTTATAATTATAATAGTATATAGATGGCCCGAATATCCATCGTTAGATTTGTAATAAAAAAACATTTATCACTTATGTTAATATATTATATATATAGCTGTTAATATTCTTTATATATATTTTTATTACATAGATTTGTATCTTTTCCTTTCATAGAATATAGGCTCATCCTCTTTAGGTATTGATTGACCTTTCCTCCTTGGGAGGTTCCTTGTACAGTACTCACATCCGTGCTATATATACTCTTGTTCTTTGTATTGGTAAGTCAATATACAATTCTCACTCAGACTCTCTGTCTTTCACTCATTCTGCTTTCGTGGTATTAGAGCCATGTCCATCCGCTACTTAACTTCAATCTATTGGAAGAACAAGGTAAAGGTCCTCTCTGTCCAATCAGTCCTCATTGTTTAATTTTGATCTCATTCAAAAAAAAAAAAAAGAACTACACTAGTAGCTTCGTCTTAACACCTGGAGTCCAATGGAGCCGAATCCGGATCATCGGTGGCCCTTTCCTGCCGTGCATCCCTGTAGCCTTCCAAAACGACGTCGTTTTGGAGGTTTTTTTTTTTTTTTTTCCTTCTTCTTTTTCTTCTTTCTTATTTTGCTTTCCCCTTCTCATTTTTGAACCCTTGCCTCTGAAACAGAGAGGCAGATCTAGAGAAGGGTTGGTTAATCAACCTGAAAACCTCACTGGGTTGGTTAATCAACTTGGTGACCAAAATCAAACCCAAAAACCAGGGCAAGAAGAGAGAGAGGACGGAGGGGGCCCAAAATCAAACCCACCTTCATGAAATCAATTAGCAAAATGCCAAGCTTTAAATCAAACTTCACATTCAACCTCTCTCTCTCTTTCTCTGCTCCTTTTTTTTTATAGTTATTGTTGATGATGATGATGAAATTATTCTGTATTCTTGGGTTTGATTTTAGTTCGTCTCTCCCTCTCTTTCTCTGCTCTTTTTTTTTTTTTTTTAGTTATTGTTGCTGATAATGATGATGAAATTATTCTAGGTTTGATGATGATGATGATGAAATTTGATTTTAGTTCTTAGGTTTGAAATTTTGGGTGGGTAAAATGTTTTGATGATGCTTGATGAAATTTTGGGTGGATACAGAATACACATAAACAACAAAATTTCATTTTGGGTGGATACAGAATACAGAATGCTTGATGAAATAAAAATGTTTTGATGATGCTCGATGAAATTTTGGGTGGATAACTCTCTCTCTCTCTCTCTCTCTCTCTCTCTCTCCTCATTTCAGATTGCAAATTGAATCGGAGAGAGGCATGGAGGAGGAAGATGAGGAACAATCATCGACCCAAACCACCCCTCTCCTCGGCCTTCCACGGTGGCGCCACCGCCTCACCACTCTCCAATGCGCCACCAACCTCTGCCTCAAAACCAAGATCTGGTCCGAACTCTGGGGCTCCGTCAGCGACCTTACCACTCTCATCTTCACCTCCCTCTACAACATCTCCACTGGCCTCCTTTTCGGCACCCCCATGCCTGTCCAACCCATGAAATCATCGCTGTCGTCGCCATCTCCGAATCCCCTCACCTCACTATCCCCCAAATCGCCGCCGTCGGAATCTCCACCGCCTCCATCCTCCACCGCCTCTGCCTACAAGAAAGAGAGAGAGAGAGAGAGAGAGAGAGAGCAACATACCAGTGTTGGAAAGAAAGAGAAAGAAAGAGAGGAAAGAAAAAAGAAAGCAAAAAAAAAAAAAACCTCCAAAGCGACGTCGTTTTGGAGCGCGGCAGCGGAGTGCGACCGAGGTTCCGGATTCAATGGAGCCCACCATTTTCGGAAAACCCTCTCCACGCACTAACACGCACCATCCAAAACTCTGTGCATGTGTCCCTTCGCTTATCCACGTGTTGACACGCATCAAATGCGCGTTTCCGTATTTAGCCCTCGCTGACGTGTGTCATTAGCTTCCTCAGCCGTGCCTCAGCGATTTTCGCTGCTCCACATAACTTGTCCTTAGCCGCGTGCTCCACTTTGGCTTTTGCCTCAGCCGCTTCTTTTATTTTATTTATTTATTTTGTTTCTTATTCTGTTTTCTTTTCCTTTCTTTCTCTCTTTGTTTTTTTTCTTTTTTTTCTTTTTCTATTTATTTGCAGTTCTTTTTTTTTTAATATGAAAGAAAAAAATGAAACGTTCTGACTTGGTTCACCCAATCACTATTGTCCTAGATGATTCTAATTATACCATTTGGGCGCAAGCCATGTCCAGCCTCATCAAACTTGTCCAAGATACTACTGAATCTACTGCCAAATATGAGGAACGTTTTGACGATTGGGACAACGAGAATCATCAAATCATCACATGGTTCTGTAATACCTCTGCTGTCTCCATCAATCTTCAATTTGGCCATTTTGGCATAGCTAAGGAAATTTGGACTTTCTTAAAAAACTTCTTAATCAATATCAGCTTCTTAACCAACTTCATCACATGCACCAAGAGTCAGGCCAGTCTATCAATGCTTTTCTCTCCCAAATGTATGTTGTTTGGGATCAATTGTCCCTTCCACTCCATCATTTTTCACTGATCCTACTGTTCATTTACTTCCTAATGAGTTTGATGCAAGCTCTATCTCTAAGCTCGTTTATACAGTCCATCATACTGAGTCTGGGTCGCCTGATGGTGCTACCTCTCCAACTGAAGATCATGCCACTATTCCTACTCCTCCTGAGCCTCTTGTCTCTCCTGAGCTTCTTGAGTTCATCCCTAAGCCTACTCCTTGTCCTAGCAACGCATCCTCTGATGCATGTCTTCAGCATTCTACCTAGGTAAAAGAATCTTATGTTCTTCTTCGTGATTATCATTGTTATTCTGTTATTATTTCTCATCATGAACCTCACTTTTATCATGAGGCCAGCTCTAACCCTCTTTGGTAGCAAGCAATGTTTGAAGAATTGCAAGCCTTGGATCAAACTGGCACATAGGATTTAGTTGATCTTCCTTCTAATAAAACTTTGGTTGGTTATAAGTAGGTTTACAAGATCAAGACTCGTTCTGATGGGTTTATTGAACGATATAAAGCTCACCTAGTTGCCAAGGGCTTTACCAAAGAGTATAGCATTGAATACGAAGAGACCTTTGCTCTAATAACACATCTCACTTCTGTCCATAGTTTACTGGTTGTTGCTGCAATTCAAAAATGGCAATTATTTCAGATAGATGTCAACAATGCCTTCTTCAATGGTGATCTTCAAGAAGAGGTTTATATGCAACCACTGCTGGTTATGCTCATTCTCCTAATCAAGTTTGTAAACTTCGTCGAGCACTCCATGGCCTCAAACAAGCTCCTCGGGCATGGTTCTCTAAGTTCAATACTACTATTAGGAAATTTGGTTTCTCCTCCAGCTCTTATGATTCTGCTCTCTTCATTCGTAAATCTCAACATGGTCTTGTTCTCCTTCTTGTTTATGTGGATGACATGATTATCACTGGTGATGATATTTGAAAAATCTAAAAACCCTCCAGATATTGATTAATGATTATGTGTCAATTTAAAACAATGAATATCAATCCCAATCAAACAATCAACAACAAATCGACACAATGATTTAACGTGAAAAAAAAAATCACAATTAGAGCACCTCCAATTGTGATAAAAAATCACGGGCCAAAGCCACAAAACAATCCACTAAGAAAACAAAAAGAATTACACACGAGTACCCTCAATTACCTAGTGAATCCATGTCCTAATTGAACCAACTCCGATGTGCCTCTTCCACCACCGTCTTCACCACAGAATTGCTTTACCCAATATTGAATCCACAACGCTGATGTTGAATCTACAACGATGAGCCACTCCGGAATCCACCAAAGTTTCAGGCTCAAGTTCTCTAAAATTCACCGATGAACACTTCTCTCTTTATGTGAATAAAAAATCGAAACTAACCCTTGATGTTTGACACTATGTAGTTCGTTGATCTATCGATCACCTTCTATACATCAAGGAAACTCATTTAAAAACACTCTGTAATATCGAATAATTTTTATTTACTCATCTCTGCGAATCTGGACGGGTTTTTCCCTAAAAATCACAAACAGTGCACTTTATACTAAATAGAGTTGCAAAGGCTGCTTGAGCGTACACTTTATCACTCGAGTGGTATGAGCAAAAGACGGTGCAAACATATAGGCCAACTGCTTGAGCACAACTTCCAATGCTCGAGCAGTGAAACATATTTCCCAGAAATGCAGTTTGCAAGCAGAGTTACTAGATGATTTACTTCACTACTCAGCGAAGTGGCAAACAAGGAATACTTAAGATACAGAATGTCAGCACAAACTCCTTTACACAGGCACAATTCGGGTTGGATTCGCATCTAAACACTCAGAGCCACACTGCTCTTTTGACTGGCTAGAGTGTGTGAATGAGCCCCAATTTCCACATTCTTTTGGAATAGACCCAACTGCACCTCCTTTTCCTCATAATCCTAACTGTATTGAAGAATTGAAACTCACCCTCTTCGAAGACCGACATTTTGCCCCCATACCAAGCCCCAGCTCTGCCCATTACCTACTAACAGTATAAAGCCTAGACTCTGCTTATTGCCTTCTCCTACTTGACCTTCAAAGTGCTTCGAGATGACACTCCTCACAAGAACCTTCTCTATACTTGTGATATAGTCTCTAGAAGCCATATCTTTAATCCAGTGGCTCAGGAAGAACCCCACACCTTCTTGGACCAACTTCATCTCCTACTTAACTAGCATAAAAATGCCCTGGCAGCTAGCAAATCATTGAAAGAGATCTCTGCCACTCATATTCAAACCCAGTACGAAGCAGAGAATCTCCTTGAAGACTATGAAGACTTCAAGAATAATGACTCAACATATGGAGAAGATGTTGACATGGATGGGATGGACGAGGTGGAGAAAGCACTAAAGTAGACGGAGTTTGAGATAAGAGGCCTAACAACTTTCTACCAAATAAGGGCACACCAGCTAGAACGGCCCTAATTAGATAGGATTGAGGAAAGGTTGGAGAGAGAACATACATTCATTGAATTTTGCTGAAATAAGTTCCATGACCTTGTAACCTTTTCCAATTCTTATTTTTATGAAATTGAGAATGTACTCAAGTAGGTCCTTCAATGTAATTATTTATTTATTTATTTAATAAAATATTGGTTTATTTCTTCCAATTACATGGTTTGTACTTGTTAATATGCATGTTTTTAATCAAACTTGTTAACATACTAGCAAATACTGGTTTCGAAGCAACCCATTCATTTTGAGGCCAAGTCAGGTATTTCGAAGCACACTTTCTCTCTTCTAGAGATAATAAAATGCTTATTCGAAGGAAACTTACTTGGTAGAAAGTCCAAAATGTACTCCCAAGACCCTCGAAATGTTAAATGGATCCTAACTCCATATGGGTCAAATAAAACTCAGATAGCTTGAAACTATTTGACCCATTTGATTAAATGGAAAACTTACACAATAAGGTATAAAGCCCTAATATTCACACTCTTGCCTACTTACTTACTCATTTCTTACTCTCACTCCTACTCGTACTCACCCCTGCTATTATGCCAACTCTTGCTCATCCTTGCCTTCACTTCTCACTTCTTTAATCCCTCTTCAACTCTCATCGATGACAGCTTTTTCCTCTGTAAATTTGCCAGTCGTTGAACGCCTACATCCCTCAGTGGCTTTGAGGAGATGTATAAATGAAGAGATAGCCAAGTACAAAGAACCAGAGGGCCAAATGTGATGAATGAGAGGTACTTCGTCCCTCGCAATAGAGAAAAAGGGGAATATGTCCTTGGCCCTATTTTTACTGAGGCTCCTATCCCACTTCCTCCCAGGTATCATCGCTTGGAAGATCACTACCTTCTCTATGAAGGGAAGTTCAACTGGGGAGGTTGGAGGACCTCTCGACCTCATTATTGTTGGCCCACATTGAAGACAGAATGAGAGGAATGGTATGATAGGGTTGTTGCCGCCGGAGGACAAGACCTAGAAGGCCTTTACATTTTTTATGCTCTCCGTCTTTCCAAGTTCATAATCCCTGAAGACCCTTTTCTTATTCCTACCGCTCTTTGTTTTTGGAACCCAGCTTTCAACTTTTTCCAATTTCAGTGTGGTATGATGGCCCCCACCGTTCTACATATGTGTCATCTTCTAGGGCTCTTACCTATTGGTGATCCCTTCAACCCAAATTATCCAAACCTTAAGGTCTCTTACTTTGTTCCTACTTCGAATCCTTCTTATAGTGAATTCATAGGAGCTGAGAATAAGAGAGAATGTCTTGTGACAGATCGAGAATTATTTTCTTTCATTCTTTACTGGCTTTCTCAAAAAATAATGTCCAAATTTGTCCATCTTGCCATGGCTCTGGCTTCAAAGAAAATGATAGCTTGGGCCCCCTATGTTTTAGATCATGTATATAGGGTTTGTTACCAATTTTGTGTGAAGCCTCTAGAGCTTAATCAAGGAGGCCCTATTTGGGTTCTCCAACTCTGGATTTTTGCTTACTTCACTGATTTTCACTCTCGCTGCTTGAAATTCTTGGTGTAAGAGCCCACCACTTATGGAGAGAAGTATGCTGAAGTTTCCTTAAACCCTTTCAGTTCTACCTACTTTTCTTATTTCCACAATCTCCCAACCTCCATTCGCCATTCCTTCTTCTGTCCATTCAATATCAATATGGGGTCAGCATGGTTAAGGGCCTTCTTATCTAAGACCACCTGCTCCAGGCCTAATCATAAGGAGATGTGGGCCTCAATTTTAGTTCCGAGGGAGCTTTTCATTGGTACCTTAAACCGCAGGGCCTACAATTACATTGTTGAGGCTTGCTGCCCTGCTCAATTCACAAGGCGATTTAGGCTTACTCAGGGGATCCCAATCCCTCTTTGCAGCCTCTCAAACTCTGAGCTCGACACTAGAAACTTAAAGGTTTCAAGGCTCAGGCTAGATGAAACAATAATCAAGGTTTCAAAGGATACCACTAGTTTTGAATTTGTACCTTTCATTGGTCATAGTGGCGTCATGAAAAGGTTTCAAGATTGGTGGTTAGCAAACATGGAGGTGCGTCTTGCTACTCCCACCTTGGTCTTACTGAAAGAGTTGGATATGCCAGCCCAAGGTAGGAAAGCCAAAACCATAGAGGCTGGCATCACCATTGCTTTCACTCTTACTATTTTAGCCTCTACACTCAGAATAACTAGGGTTGCCACTAAGAAAGGTACATGCTCTGTCTCTTCTTTTGCTTTCTTTTCCCTCATTTTATACCTTTATCACTCTCAGTATTTGTTTTTATTGGCACTGGGGCTTTGTAGGAGGCCTCACCTCAGCGAGCACAAGCTCTAGTCACATTGAAAGGCAAACAGCATGAGTTGAAAAAGAGAAAGGCCCAAATAAAACTTGAGCCTGTGGAAGAGGCACCTGGGGTCCCCTTAGAAGAAGAAAAGGAAGAAGAGTCTCCCTTAAAAAGGAGGAAAATGCCAGCCTCTCCCACTGCCAAACTTATCATGGACTTTACTCACGAAGCAGTTGCCCAAGCAGTAGAGAAGGAATAGACCAAGGAGGTCCTTATGTTCCAAAGGTCAGAGAAGAAGAGGAAACAGAAAGTTTCAAAGGAGGAGGCTACTACTGCTGAGGTAGCGCAAAAGGAGGCTACAAGTAGAAGTTAAGTTGCAAAACATCATACTCTTCATAGCTCTCTAGTTACCAATATTGCAACTGTTAGTAACTTTCTTTACTCCTTAATGATGTTTCCCCAATCCCTCACATCAGCATTGTCTTTATACTTCTTTCTTTTGAAATGCATAAACAACTAGCATGTCTCTTACATCTTTAATGTCAGCTTCTTCTTTTCTAGAGGGAATTGAGAGGCCTCACCTGGGCTTCACAAGATTAGAGGCTACAAAAGGAAGAGGAAAAAAGATACCAGTTCTCCAATGAGTGTAGAGCCTCTACAAACAATGTTTTCAATCCCTGCCTCTACACTCCTTGCATCTCTCTCCTCAATTCCTTTGAGGCGTGATATGTCAATCATTCTCTCCTCCTCATCTCTTATCCATGGCACTGCTAAGTTTCTTAGTTTGCCCGTAGTGACAATTGTCTCACCTCTATGTGCCTCCATATCTTCTAGAGTCTTGGTAACCCCCTTACTTTCTAAGAGTACTTTTGTTGCCACCCCTGTTTCGGTGGCAGCTGGTCTTCTAAGCGTGGCACTAGTAGCACACCAATATTTCTTTTATTGCCCAATTCCAGTCCCACTTCCTTCGACTTACTGGTGGCCAGGACTATGGATGCTGCTGAGACGTCTTCCTCTCATTCTCCTACACCAATTCTTCCAACACTTCCTTCCACAAGTGGCCCCTCTGAAATACCCTTTTCAGAATAGGAGATGGACATTTTCAAAGCATAACTAGTGAGCTTATTTGATACATCTACACCAGCTCTTCCAACTGACAGTGATATTGAGCCACTAGACTTAGCTAACTCTTTACTACAGATAATAGAAAGCTCCGCTACTGCTAAGTCCATCTCCCTTCCTTAGGTAGATTTGGGTACATGCTTAGAGTTGATGAGGACCTTCTCAAGGATTCCATTCGAGGATTTATAGAAACCAACTATCAAGGATGGATTCCTCAAGTGTTGCCAGCTCTTCGAACAATCTAATGTTGCCTTCAAAGGCCATCTAACCTATGCAGCAGCAACTATTGACTTTTATGTCAACATCTGCCAAATAGCTAAGGCTGAAGAAAAGAAGCTCTTAAAGGATAAGGAGTTTGTCTCCCACATTCATTTTGAAGTTTCAGTGCTAAAGGGACAACACTCCTCTGCCTCACAACTTCAAGCTTAACTTTTACATAGGAAGGCAGAATTAGAGAAGGAGCTAGCAGTAGTTAACCTGGCTTTGGAACAAAACATAGAGAAGCTGCACACTTCACACTAGGGGCTATCAAGCCGCAGGCAGGAGATGAATACTGTCATACAACTGCTCCTAGCACTCCAGAACAGAGAGCTTATTGTACGGGAATAGTTGAAACATTGTAATTTTTTTGGGCCAATTTGTGGCATAATGTACTTAAATTTTTATGAAATGAAACATTATTATTTAACACAAGTGTTTATTGTCTTTACTTAATGTTTCCATATAGTATTTAGACTGATTGTGTCTCCCATATGGTTGGGTAATAAGGCTTCAAATATTTGCCATTAATCTTCTTGGGATACACATATCCATTTAAATTTCTCAAATGATAGGCTCCTCCAGGCAAAGACTCTATGGACTTGGTATGGTCCTTCCTAATTAGGTGACTATTTGCCAAACTTTTGGCTTTTGGTTCCTATAGGAAGTATTGTTTTCCAAACAAGTCTCCCTCATCAAAGCTGATGTGATAAACCCTTTTAGTATAACTTTTGGCTGCCTTTTTGTTTTGTAAAAGGATATTGTTTAATGCCAAAATTCTAGCTTCATCCACACTTCTAACTCTAGATGCATGCTCTGATGATATTGATCAGCACTTAGATGGTCTTGGCATTTTACCTTCAACGACTTAATATTGATTTCCACAGGAAGTATTTCATCATGCCCATATACTAAGGCATAAGGAGTAATTCATGTACTTGATCTTTGGGAGGTTCTATAAGCCCACAAAACATCTAACAACAAATTGTGCCAATCTCTAGAATTATCTTCCACAACTTTCTGTATCCTCCTTTTCAAGGATTTGTTAGATAACTTTGCCTGACCATTTGCTTGTGCATAATATGGGGTGGAGTTGACATGGCTAATTCCATATTCCGTTGCAAAAGCTTTTACTAGCTTTCCATCAAACACAGTCCCATTTTCCATAGTTATGGTCAGTGGAATACCAAATCTATAGATTAACTCCTTGATGAAGTCAATCACCTTTGTTTGATCCACAGTCTTATAAGGTTTAGATTCAACCCACTTGGTAAAGTAGTCTGTAAATACTAGAATGAAGCAATGTTGCTTCAAAGAAGGTGGTTAAATTTTTCCTATCATGTCCATTGTCCATCCTCTAAATGGCCAAGGCTTCATTACTAGAACATGCCTTATCATGTCATGCCTCTGATATGCTTGGCAACCCTTTGCATACTCTAAGCAAGCCTTAAGGATGGTTGGCCAATAATAAGAATGCCTTCGAAGCAACCATCCCATCTTAACACCAGGCTGATGAGCTCCACAAATACCTTCATGTACCTCAATCATGGCAGTTAATGCCTCTTTTGGTCCTAGGCATTCCAATAGACGACCATCTGCTCCTCTTTTATAAAGAGCATTCCCATATACTATGAATTGCATTGACTGCAATTTAAGTATTCTACTTGCCTCCGAAGAAGGGCCAGTTAAATACTGAATGATTGGATGTCTCCAATCTTGTTCTTCCAAGTCACTTTGATTAGCCTTTACCAGTATACCTCGTCCTGCTAAAGGCGGTATTAGCTTCTGATATGTTGCTTGACTCATATCTATTTGAGTATTATTCCTTCTTTTGAAGGTCAAAGCCTTCTGAGCCACATCATTGGCCTTGTGATTCATGAATCTTGGGATGTAAGTTACATTTTCCACTTGGAATTGGGAGAGCAAATGTACAGCAACAACATAGTATGGTAATAGGCTTACACTTTGACATTTAAAGACTCCTTTTACTTAATTAATTACCAATTGAGAATCTCCAAATATGTCAACTACATGAGCCTGTAAACCAATAAGTATTTCAAGTCCCATAACCGAAGCTTCGTACTCAGCTTGATTATTGGAACAAGTGGTTTCATCAATTCTGAAACTATGCCTAGTTTCTCTCCCTTGTGGTTATTTGATTACAATACCAATCCCAATTAGACCATTAGCTTTTGTCCCATTGAACCACATCTGTCATGGTTCTAAATCAATTGTATCAAGATCCACTATTTCTTGACTTTCTGTTTGACATGGATGATCAGTTAAGAAGCTGGCCACCACCTGACCTTTTACTGCTTTTTGGGAGACATAATCTAAATGGAATTTTGACAAAGCTAAAATCTATTTGTCAATTCTTCATCTTAATATAGGTTTGGATAACATATATTTAACCAAATCTGTGGTTGCAATTACTAAGACAATAGTTGGCAAAAAATAATATCTTAATTTTATTGCTACAAAGTACAAGGCTAAACACAACTTTTCTACAGCTGAGTATTTACATTCACAAGAGTTTAAAAGCCTACTAAAGTAATAGACTGATTGCTCCTTACCTTCTTCATTGTCTTGAGCCAAGAAAACTCCCAATGATTCTTCAGCTGTAGCAATGTATAACTTCAAGGGTTTGTCCTTCCTTGGTGGCATCAGCACTGGATGTTTGGCTAAATAGGCTTTTATCTCTTCAAAAGAAGTTTGATGCTCTGCTGTCCATGTGAACTCTTCTTCATCTTTTAACTTTAACAAAGAATAAAAAACTTTAGTTTTCCCAGCAGTATTAGAAATAAACCTTCGAAGAAAGTTGATTTGGCTAAGAAATTTTTGCAATTCTTTCTTACTTGCTGGAGGCTTAGCCTCAATGATGGCTTTGGCTTTGTTCTCATCGATCTATGTTCCCTTCTTGTGTACCACATACCCCAAGAAGTTTTAAGCTAATACACCAAAAGCATACTTGAGTGGATTGAGCTTTAGCTTGAATTTTCTCATTCTTTCGAAGGCTGCTGTTAGATGGACTAAATTCTCTTCCATGGACTGAGATTTTACAACCACATCATCAATATAGCATTCCAAATATCCTCTAATCAGATCATAGAAGATAGTGTTCATTGCCTTCTGATATATTGCTCCATCATACTTCAGTCCAAATGGCATCTTAACCCATTCAAAAATTCCAATGTTTTCACGACACCTGAAAGCTATCTTGTGGACATCCTCCTCAACTATGCATATCTCATTATAGCCAGAATGTCCATCCATCATGGACAAAACTTTATTTCCTAATGAACTGTCCACCGACAGATCAACTATTGGCATAGGGTACTCATCATTTGGGGATGCCAAATTCAGGTTTCGAAAGTCAATGCATACCCTTAGTTGGCACAATATTAGATTGTCACTCAACATATTTGGCTGTTCTAATAAAACCTGCTTTAAGGAGCCTAGCAATCTCCTTTTTTACCTTCTGAATCACTTCAGGACTCATTCACCTAGGTCTTTGCGTATATGGCTTAAAGTTTGTCTTAACTGGAAGTCTATGCTCTACCAATGACCTATCCAATCCAGGTACATCATTGTATGACCAAGCAAAACAGTCCGTATACTATTTTAGGATAGTCAATAACTGGTCCTTAGCAATGGGGTCCAACCAAGCACTTATGTAGGTAGGTTGTTGTACTGAAGCTTCCCCTAGATTAACTTCTTCCAAGGGGTCTTGCATCTAAGTACTTACCAATGCTTCTCCTTCAGCTTCATCTAGCTTCAAAACAATCTTTTCCTCTTGATTTACCACAACCCATCCTAGTTTAACATCTTTATTTTCCTCTTCATAGACAAAGTATGTTCATAAAGCTTCTTATTCCTGGATTTCTTGGATTTTAGTCTCAATATCCAATGCATAACACTCATCCAGAGCCAATGACCTGGCTTCTTGTTGTTCATGCCTAAAACCAAGCATCATGGCTTCCTTTTCTTCTTTCTGGACTATTGCATCAATGTCCAATGTGAAGAACTTAACTAAAGCCAATGATTTGACTTATTGATCCTCTTGTCTACAACTAGGCATTATTGGTGTCATTGATGATGTACTCATCATCAGCACTTTCTTGAACTAAGTGTTTCAAGTGTGCCACTTCCTCAGCAGCTGTTTCTTCGGCTGTTACATCAGGCTTCCTCAACACACTAAATGGAACCACCCCCTCAGTATACAACTTTTCTTCTGCAAAATCTACACATACAATGAAGGGTTGTGGGTCTGCATTTATCTCTTCTATCTCTCCATTACTCAGGGCTATCATCACCTTCTGATGCAAAGAGAAAGGCACATATTTGTTGGTGTGGATTCAATCTCTACCAAATAAGGCATTGTACTTGGCATTGCTGTCTATTACAAAGAAGACAGTCATGCAATCTTGTGTCCTTACACTTAGGTTAATGGGCAATATGCCTTGAGCCATCTGTTTATTCGCAGAAAAACTAGCAATGGTTGTGCTTGTTGGGATTAGCCTGGGGTTCCTCTTACCCAACTTCTTCAAGGATGATCGAGGAAGCAAATTCACTACTGCCCCATTATCCACTAGTATCCTGTTCATTTCTATTCCATCGAAATATGCCTTGATAACAAAGGCTTAACATGTTGAGTCATAGATACTGTGGCATATTCGAAGGGGTATGACAGGGTAACTATGCTTCCTCTTCATTCTCTTCATCCCTTTCCATGGGTTTGGCCACTTCAAACTCATTCTGGATCATGCTGATCTGTGAGTCTTTACTAGAAACTTCTACAGGATCATTTTCTTGACCCTCCTGATTTCTTTCTTTAGCTTCAAACTCCTGTGTTAGCACATAGATCATGTTGACTGTCATTTGAGGAAATGAGCCAAATTGTACCACATGCTACATTTGTTCCCCTTCTATGTTGGTCTGCATCGATGTCTGAGATGCATCTTCCATGCTGCATTCCGAAACCTCTAAGTTAGCAGGCTCCTTTGTAGCAATCTGTTGTTGGTTTGTCATGAACACAGACTCCGTTTGCTCAGCCATGAAGGCTTCAAACATCTCCTCCTCAGCCAATATCCTCTCCTAGCCAGGTTTAATTTTTTCCTCTATCTCACTCTCATCATCGCATTCTAATAAGGCATTTTCAAGGCCTGCTAAACTTGTTTTTTCCTTGGCTTTTAGTTCAGCATAAACCTCAACCAATCTTTCTGTACTGGTTTGATTTCTGATGACCTTGGAATTAGGCTTCAAACTTTTCCCTTCTCCCAATTGACCTCCTAGTTGCACCAAAGAGGTGCCCTCGCCAGGTTCCTTTAGATTTTTCTGATATCGAGTGAACCTTCATTGGATCTTTCTCCTCTAGGATCTGGAAATCACATGAACCATATCTAGTTCTTTTGTCTTTGCATTTTTTAGCAAGACCTAGTTGTTTGGAGCCACCAATGGAGGTTTGACCATTCTGTCCCTGCCTACAAAGGTTTCTCCCTAGGTTGGTATCATTTTAGGTTTGCTTTGCATACAAACTAATTTGGTACTCTTGGTACCCATGAATCGACCATTCCAATAGTTGTGCCTGCTGTTCTCATCTTCGAAGGCCAATCATTGACCTTGGTTTCCTGTCTTAAGCTTAAGTTAGGCTTACTCATAGGCTTGTTAATCAGTTTGTAGTAGTTTAGTGGCCTTGTCTCATACAAGGACTCTTACCCCTTGCATACGATTGGCTTCCAACTGCTGATAGTGCAGCCAAAGATGTCTGTTGCCTAGGACAATTCGGGTAGACCTTCTTGTAGGGACTGGCTGCCCTACACTCCTTCTGCACATTTTTATAGTTCTGTTTCCCATCAACTGGAAGCCCTTTCAGCTACTTGTAACTTAGCATGCACCTTGGACACATCCCCTGCATAACTACTGCTTCGAGTGAATCATCATCCAAGGTATTGGTTTCTTCACTGGAGCCATCTTCCTGGCCTATGAAGCTTTTTCCACTCGCTGGTGATTCCTGAGTAGTCTTCCTAAAGGCTATTTAGCTGGCAACATTCATTTACACATTGACTTCATTCAGCTCCTTCAAGGAAAGGCTCTTCTCTACATTTTGGGCAAGAAAGTCTGGCACGCCAACATTGGTTGCTGCTTTTCTGACCTCAAGAAATGGGCCAATGTCAATCCCTATTGCCTTTTTTGCTTTGGCTAGAAACTTCAGTCTTCCTTTCCGAATCTATTCTTGAATCCTGTCTCGAAAAGCAATACAACTTTTAGATGCATGAGACCAAGAGTTATGCCATTTATAGTATATTTTGTCTTTTATTTCTTCTGAAGTTGGGATCTTAACTCCCTTAGGCAATTTTAGAAACTATGCTGTTAGCAAATGATCAAATATTTCATCTACTTTCGATATATCAAAAGAATATTTCCTATGAAAGTCTTTCTTTTTAAATTGATGATCAATGGTTGTATTCTTTTGAATTGATGCTTCGCAGGTCACAGGCTCCTTTCCTATGATTTCCCTCCATCAATTTCAAAATTAAGGTCCTTGTAGTAGGTCCTATAAGATGCATTATCACGATCTTGTTCTTCTTCAAGGAGAGTCTCATATCTAGTAACTTTATAAGTTAGTTCTACTAGGTCTCGAAACTCTATAAAATCAAACTTCTTTCGAAGCCTAAACTCTAGCCCATTTTGGGCTAACCTCACAAATTCACCCTACATTTGTTTTATGCTCTCCTAAATCTAGCAATGAATTGAGTAATCTTCTCATCAGGCCTTTGGCTCAACCTTGCCAAGTCTGCCATAGAGACTTCAGGATTGTTTGAAAAAACTAGGTATGAAAAATCTCTTCCATTTGTTGCCACGTCTAAATAGAACCAGGTGTAAGGTTTGTAAGCCACACAAAGGCTGCCCTAGTTAAGGAGTTTGGAAAGAGTCTCAGCTTAATGTAGTCATTGTTGGTAAATTAACCGCATTGCCCGTTAAATCTTGCAATATGCTCAACAGTTAATTGGTTTCCATTCTCATAAAAGAGGGTAAAATTTGGTATCTTATATCCTTTTGGGTATTCATGCAGTCTATCCACCCATTCTGGGTAAAGATTTCTATAAATAAGGGTTTGGACCCCCTGAGCCATAAGTCCACAAATTTCTTTAACAATGTCAACAATTTGGTCCCTAGGCACAATATTTTGTGCTGGTCAGGCTACTATTAGAGGGGCAAACACAGGGTTTGGAGGAACCCCTTGTGCTTGAAGCCTCTTGGTCCAAGTAAAGGCATATTTGGTACTGGTTGTCCCTGGGGAATGGGTTGTCCCTGTTGTGCTGGTTGATTTTGAGGGCATGGTTGACCTCTTGGAGTAGGCATTTGTTCCACAAAAGGTGTTGCGAAGGGAATCATTGGAGGAGGAATAGATGTTGTTTCTCTTCCAACTGCAGGAATTCCTTCCAACCCCCGAGTGTAAGTTCAAACACAAGATTAGTGAATACACGAGTGCCAGACATGGGTTTAAACATAGGATTTGAAAACACTCGAATACCATTTCCTTGTGTTAACCCTGGTCTACCAATATGTATGGTTTCGCTGGTAGGTAAAGGTATGCTCTGACTCATTAGTGGTCTAGGAGGAGCTTCGTACCATGCTTGAGGTATATGTGATGGTCTCTCATGATTTTGATTATTAGCTTGACCACTAGTTTGTCCATTACTTTGCATAGTCTATTTATCTCGAGCCAATCTTTGCTGAAGTAAGTTTATATTTTCTTTAGTCTATCTAATGACAGGTGGTTGAAAGGTGTTCATTCGATCTAAAAAGGATGTTGCCCATCTTTCCATTGTATGCATTAATTGTTGTCCCAAAACATCAATCAATCCTCCCCACGGATTCGCTAGTTGGGTAGATGGAACAATTTAAGGTCCAGCTTCTTGGCCCTGTCCAACATTTTGGACTTGTGTTGCATATCTTGGTGTAATGGTCTCTTCGACCGATTGTGTAGGACCACTTGAAGCAAACACATCTACAAGATGTGACTCAACATTATCCTCTGTGTTATTCAATTCTAGATCTCCTTCTACACCTTTTTCGAGGTGTTCATTTTCTCTTTGTCGTCTACTTTTAGCTATTATAATGGAAGCCCCACCAGGCGTGCCAAAAATACATATTCACTTTTTTAGTTTTCGAAGGTTAAAAATGTAATTTGAGCGTGTCAGCAAGGATCAATAAGTCCTTACAAAAATAATAAATGTCAACCAATTAATTAGACAATTGCTTCGAAATTCTTTTAACCTCAATGAAGAGGACTTTTACTGGTGGCTTGTTTTTAGGAGAAAATTTAGAAAAACTAATTATAATAGTAAAACAAAGAGGGACAGAATAGTGCCAGAAAATAAATTTCATTAAGTAAACAGATGTTTACAATTATACCTTCGCACTTCCACAGCTTCAAAAGGGATTACAGCAATGAATAGACTAACTTAAAACTACTCCTAAGAAACTTAAATGCAATGCGGAAAAGTAAAGGACTGGAAGGTAAAGAACTGGAAAGTAAAGAATTGGAAAAGATGTAAAGTAAAATAGATTGGTTTCTAGATGTGGTTCTAGGTTCATTTATTATCAGCTTTCTTCTCTTTTATTGTTCTGGTGACTAGCACCATTCAAGTAGTTGCAAACTGCAGTGTCCTGAATGAAAATCCTTAAACCTCCAAAGTCTGTTTAGCCATTCCTTGATTAGTAATAAATATATCCAGATCCACATATATATTGAGTAATTTGTTAAAGAAAATTTTAATTTCTTAAAATCATAAATAAGCAAAGAGTTATATACATTTATACTAATGTTTTTGACAATATGTATATATATATATATATATATATGAAATGCGCAAAAAAAAAAAAAATTACATTGCAGTTTTATATTTTGAGATTATTGCATAATCGTCTCATCATCAATGCTATAATGAACATGTGATTTATCTACCTCTTGGTTGATAGTTTAATTTCATTCAACTGCCTTGAAATTTACTCTCAAAGTTAGGTCTCAAAATTAACAAAAATTTTATCAGCAATGCTAGGTATCATGAAAAAACTTTCATGAAAATAATCATGAAAGCTTTGTGACCTTTGGATTACACTTAGAATAAAACACCACACACTAATCAAGGTAATCCAAGAATTACAAATCTTTCATGATCATTTTCATAAAAAAAATTTATGATACCTAACTTTTCTCAAATTTTATTTCAAGAAAATATATACATATATATATATAATATTATATTTGTGGAGAAGTGGTTTAGAAATACTCTTCAGATCCTGGGAGGCGCTGGTGATCCTCAGGTAGTCACCTGAAAAGAGGAAAACTCCGGTCGGGGGTGCCGGGATTAGCACTCCGACGGACAAGTTAGTTCAGACACTCAAGATAACTTTCTCTTTAAGTTAAGTGAAATGATTTTTTTTACATACCCTTCTGGATTTGCGGTTCTTCTATTTATACTCACTTCTTGGGCCTCGGGGCCTGAGCCTACTTTTATCTTATTCACCTTACATTCATTCGGATCTACTGACCCTCGTCTATTCGGCTCGTTAACGTATTCGGCACCCTAGTTACGCAATATGCAGCCGAGTAGTATCCAGTTTCTGGGGTATGCGTCTCCCGACTCTTCCAATTATTCGGCCCCCACAATTGCCCCCCGAACTCCCTATTGACGGTAGTTGATCGGCGTGTTTGGTCTTGAATTGGAAAAGTTGGAACTGGTCAGGCGGCTTCACGTATCCCAATATAGATGTCAGGATGTGCACACTTTTTCGTTTATCATTACGCTTTCCCGCCTCAATCGTGCATTTCGCATTTATTGTGATTTGAAACTTCGGTCTTTTCGAATGCAGAGTTCGTCGAGTATTCGAGGCTCTTAGACCGCCAGCGGATATCCCTTCTCTGATTCGCACGCTCTGCAATTCTTCTCCGTCTACCCTCGTCTCCGTTTAATCTTCGTAAGTCTTTCTTCTCCTTCTTTACGATCCTATTTTGTGTTTTGTCGTTTTGATTCCGGCGAAACATTGAATTCCTGCGAACATGGCTAAACACTTGAAAGACCTCCTTTCCGAGGGTCGTATTGCCAGATTCCGGAGACATTTTTCCATTCCTGACGACGTCCACTTATCTCTCGTAACGGACAGTACCCTTGACATGGAGAGGGAGGATCAGAATACGATCGTCTTCCCTCTCCTATCCATAGCGGAGGGCGGAGTCCGTTTTCCCCTACACCCTCTGCTCAGGGCCGTCCTTCGCTATTGGAGTCTGATTCCTTCTTAACCCAACGTCAATTTCTTTCGAATCATCATGGGGGTGATTGAGCTGAATCGGCGTCTTAGGATCAACCTTTGGCATTCCGGCGATTCGGCACTGCTACGCTTTGGCCAAATCTTCCGGTCGGCTGGGGCGATACTTTCTCAGGGCCAAGGACACTGACCATCACTTGATAACCATGCTTGCCAGCTCTGGTAAGAGGGTTGACGACGTAATGGTCAATGTTCAAGGCAACTGGGAGTTCGGTGAAGGCGAAGACCGCCTAGATCCTATTCCCAGACGAAAGGGTGATCCAGGTTGCCGTGCAACGCCTTGTTGTTTGTTGACTTGCCTTCACTCACTCGGCTACTTTCGCTTTAATCACTCTTCGTTCTTTGCAGGTAACAGTTTGAAGAAAATTCTTCCGTCGACCGACGAGGCGGTTCTTGAGGAGATCAAATCTGCGCTCAGATACTTCGGCCGTCCAAACGTACAAAAGCAAGGGAGAGCGGCTCACATACTACTCTCCGATACGAACCGACTTATACTACATACTCGGCTGCGGAAGGCATTCCAATTCCATCCGGCGATCAACACCTTTCGGCTCTTATCTTTCCCAGTTTTAAGAACCTTAGGCAAATTGGCCTCGAAGAGTCGGATCCGAGGGCAGAGGCTGATCCGGAGGTAGAGGTAGTTGCCGAACCAACCGGAGAGGCTGCTGAGGGGGCCGAAGAGGTTGACGAAGCGATACGCTCGGCGTTTGAGGCTGCGGGACTTAACGGCCTTCACCGTCCACTTCGGGTCGGGCAGAGTTTTCGTCCGAAGATATTTTTTGCAAATTTGGGGACCTACCCGGCGATATTTTTGAAGCTATGGCTGGGGAAAGCCTTACGCAGATGGCGCGAAGGAGAAATGCCGAGCGAATGGCTGCTCGAAAGAAGGCCGAGGCCGCCCATTCTCAGCCCATCTTGAGTGAAAATTTCGTACCCACTATTGAAGAGACGATTCAGGTCACTGAGACCGAAACGGGGGAAAGGTTGAGGAACAGGTCATTGAAGAACGGCTGGTCTCGGAGGAGCGTGGCGAAAAGCGTGGCGCCGAGGGAGAGGCCGAGTCGGAAATTAGCCTTGCTTCTAAACGGCCTCGTTTAGAAGAGTCGGGTGTGGCTGCGCCTTTTATTATTCGGCCTAAGATCAAAGATACACCAATCTCTTCCGATGCTTCGGTTATTGAGGATCCAGCCGTGGCGTCGAGCCTCGCGGCTTCAATTTCCTTGCCGGCTGACGTCGCAGCCTTTCGCGCCGTGCCGGATATTATGGCCGTAGCCCTGTCTACGCAGTCAGCGTTGCTGGTTAGTGACCATCTCAAATTCTCTTGACTTTGCTTTCGTTAAAGATATCTGACAATCCCAACTTGTTTTGCAGACTGTTGGTAGGATAGCAGACCTAGGTCGCCGCCTCCATGATGCCCTCAGCAGAGTTGATCGTTTGCAAGCGGAGGTGGACGGTCAAAGGAGTAGGGCCGAATTTGAAAGTATGAGAGCCGCGATGGAGGGTGCGCGAGCTGAAGCAGAGAAAAAGAGAGGCTCGCTCAGCTGAGCAGCTCCGCTCTGAGGCTGAGGGTAGAGCAAATGCGAGCGAAGAATCGCTTAAGTTAGCCAGGGAGGCGCTGGCCAAGGCGGAGGTTCAGTTAGCGGAGCTTAAGGCCGCCAAGGAGAAAGCCGATTCTGAAGCTTCTGCAGCATTTGAGGCAGGAAAGGCGCCGCCCTTACGGAATATGTAGATGAAGTCCCCAAATTCAAGAATCGAGGGTTCAAACATGGATGGCTCAAAGCCCTTGCTGCCGCTGGAGTTACATTGGCCTTGCCAATTCCCTACGAGCAAGTGGACGTGGAGCCACTTGAGTCTGACCCCGAGGGTTGATCTGGGAATCATCTCTTTTGATTTTAATTTAAACTTTTGTCTGGTAGACTTTTGATTTTGATGTAAGTTTTTGATTTTGATGTAAGTTTTTGTTTGGCTAGTTTTCATGTATAAATTGGTTACCATTTGCGCTAAATTTATTAATGAAAACTGCATTGGTATTTCTTCACGATTTTGTTTGTGGTTTATGAAGTTACGTCAATGAAGAATACTTTACCTTTCACGAATTTTGGTAAAATCATTGCTGTGTTTTAGCTTTCAAAGATTGAATCTCCTTATGACAATATTGAATTATCAGTTGTGTGCCGCGTATTGTGGGTACTGAGCCGAATCGATTAATGAATCTGCCCTTGCCCCAGGCGGTGCATGATCATTCGGGCGCCGTATGAACCGACCTTAAGTTTGGTGAAGGATCGATTCGTGGGCCGGCTGGGGTACATAAGCCGAAGAGATTGATGAATCTGCCCTTGCCCCAGGCGGCGGATGATCATTCGGGCGCCGTATGAACCGACCTTAAGTTTGGTGGATCGATTCGTGGGCCGACTGGGGTACATAAGCCGAAGAGATTGATGAATCTGCCCTTGCCCCAGGCGGTGCATGATCATTCGGGCGCCGTATGAATCGACCTTAAGTTTGGTGAAGGATCGATTCGGGGCCGGCTGGGGTACATAAGCCGAAGAGATTGATGAATCTGCCCTTGCCCCAGGCGGGATGATCATTCGGGCGCCGTATGAACCGACCTTAAGTTGGTGAAGGATCGATTCGTGGGCCGGCTGGGGTACATAAGCCGAAGAGATTGATGAATCTGCCCTTGCCCCAGGCGGTGCATGATCATTCGGGCGCCGTATGAACCGACCTTAAGTTTGGTGAAGGATCGATTCGTGGGCCGGCTAGGGTACATAAGCCGAAGAGATTGATGAATCTGTTTGCCCGCGGTGTTGATCACTCGAGCGCCGGGCGTTTGAAGTTTTTCAATTAATGAGATGGCTCGAGGGTGCTGCCTTTTGCAGCATAAATGATTAAAGTTAAAGCTTTTAGGAGCATAGCAGACAACTGACTCCAGTGTTTGAGGGTATCGAGTGAATGTCGAATAGACTCTTCTTTAACAGCAGAAGGGAAACGAAGACGCTGGCTGAGCTGGGCGGAGACATGAATCGAGGTAGTGACCCTCCGCGTACAGGGAGTAGGAGTTCCAGGGATCGAGAGAGGCGTCAGTCTCCTCGACGTCGAAGCAGGTCGCCCAGGCGGGACAAGCAGTCGCAGGGCAGAACTTCCCAACCTCGAGTCGAGAGGGCACCGGAGGCGAATCCGCGCCCATTAAGCTTCGCGGTTTTGGGGGAATAGACCCATGACGGAGGCGGACTCGATAGTTCGAGACCCAATGTAGCGGTCGAGTTCACTCGACAAATTTTCCCGCCAGAGGTTCAGCAATCGATGGTAGGTCGCCAGGACTACGAAGTGTTTCGCGAAGGCGTTCATGGGGCGGTGAAGGGGCTGTATACTGCCTATGAAATCGGCATGCGGTTGCGCGCTGCCGCCGAGAAATGGAGAAGAAGGATGAACGTATTCGAAGTTTGGAGGCCCACGCGGAGGCGGCTGAGCGGAGTTGAAGAAGATTAAGGCGGCCCAGGCACAACCCACCCGGCAGGGAACCCAATCGTGGAGGAGAGGGTGACCAGCCGGCTTATCAGTTCCGCGCTTGCCGATCGTGAGACGGCGAGTATGTTCGCGATGGAGAGCGCGAAGGGAAGGGCCTATGAGAAAGGTTTTCATGAAGGCCGAAGAGTCGGAATCGAGAAGACCAAGGAAAAACTGGCCGAAGAAGTTTGCCGATGCGAGAATCGTGGGTTTAGGCACGGTTGGATCAAGGCATCTCAAGCCGCAGAAGCTCTTCGAGCGCAGGCATTGAGTCGGCATCTCCGCTCTATCACAGGAACATTTCCCGTTTTCTGCTTTTGAGGTCGAGAATAGTGATGACGGGGTGACGCCGTATGGTAGTGATTGTAAATCTGAAAAGCGGATTACGTTCAAATATATGTAATTTTATCACTTGTTTTATTGAATAAATGAAGAAAACGTTCTGTCACGAATATTTTATTTCAGTTTGTATTCGGCATGTATGCGTTTCGTTTACTGGGTTTGAATGAATATATAGCGTTTGACCGGGCCAATCTAGACGTGTAGCCGTTTATTCCCGACAGGCTATCGCGACCCGAAGCCAAGAGCCGCAGGCAAAATGGCCTGGATACGTTTACCTCGGCTCGGGCCTAGGTTTGTGGACAATGCACGTGCTTCAAAAAGTCGTTCGGATAACTATGCCGTGGAAATGTCAACCGACGTTTTGTTTATGGCGTTTAGCATTAGCGAAATCGCCTCGGGATGGGGGCCTCAAGATCATGCCAGGACTGAAAATAAAAGGAGTGGGCGCTTTGCACAGATGAACAATCGCTTATGTGAGATGGGTTAAGTGGGGGTGTTAGTTAGAGGCTGGAGTTCAGCGATCTTGTTGTTGCTGTGGATCATGGCGGAGGGGCCGTTCGTATGGGAAGTAGGGCGTCGAATAGTTGGCATGAACCTTCAGTTCGTCGAAGCAGATCACCCCGAAAGGAAAGGCAACACCCGTTGGATTTATCCCTCCTTGTCCTGGATCTTTTGCCTTGACATTGTCAATGGTATCAATGGAAGATTTGGCACAGTTGGCTCGAGGCATTGCAATCCGCGGATTTGTTTTGCGTCTTGCCTGACTTTCAATGGTTGAAAAGTTTGTTTTGTTCGTTCCAATGAGGTTTTCGAATTCGGAGGCTTGATCGGCCCTAAGTGTTATGCACAAAGGGGGTTTCGAATCCGGAGACTTGATGTGGCCAATCGTGATATCCACGAAGGGCGCTCCGAATCCGGAGTCTTAATCGGCCCTAAGGTGTCATGCACCAAAGGGGGCTTCGAATTCGGAGACTTAATCGGCCCTGAGGGTCATGCACATGGGGGCTCCGAATCCGGAGACTTAATCGGCCCTAAGTGTCATGCACCGAAGGGGGCTCCGAATCCGGAGACTTAATGTGGCCAATCGTGATATCCACGAAGGGCGCTCCGAATCCGGAGTCTTAATCGGCCCTAAGGTGTCATGCACCAAAGGGGGCTCCGAATCCGGAGACTTAATCGGCCCTGAGGTGTCATGCACCAAAGGGGGCTCCGAATCCGGAGACTTAATCGGCCCTAAGGTGTTATGCACCAAAGGGGGCTCCGAATCCGGAGACTTAATGTGGCCAATCGTGATATCCACGAAGGGCGCTCCGAATCCGGAGTCTTAATCGGCCCTAAGGTGTCATGCACCAAAGGGGGCTCCGAATCCGGAGACTTAATCGGCCCTAAGGTGTCATGCACCGAAGGGGGCTCCGAATCCGGAGACTTAATGTGGCCATCGTGATATCCACGAAGGCGCTCCAATCCGGAGTCTTAATCGGCCCTAAGGTGTCATGCACCAAGGGGCTCCGAATCCGGAGACTTAATCGGCCCTAAGGTGTCATGCACCGAAGGGGCTCCGAATCCGGAGACTTAATCGGCCCTAGGTGTCATGCACCGAAGGGGGCTCCGAATCCGAGACTTAATCGGCCTAAGGTGTCATGCACCAAGGGGGCTCCGAATCCGGAGACTTAATCGGCCCTAAGGTGTCATGCACCGAAGGGGGCTCCGAATCCGGAGACTTAATGTGGCCAATCGTGATATCCACGAAGGGCGGAGACTTAATCGGCCCTAAGGTGTCATGCACCGAAGGGGGCTTCCGAATCCGGAGACTTAATGTGGCCAATCGTGATATCCACGAAGGGCGCTCCGAATCCGAAGTCTTAATCGGCCCTAAGGTGTCATGCACCAAAGGGGGCTCCGAATCCGGAGACTTAATCGGCCCTAAGGTGTTCATGCACGGTCATGCACCAAAGGGACTCCGAATCCGGAGACTTAATCGGCCCTAAGGTGTCATGCACCGAAGGGGGCTCCGAATCCGGAGACTTAATGTGGCCAATCGTGATATCCACGAAGGGCGCTCCGAATCCGAAGTCTTAATCGGCCCTAAGGTGTCATGCACCAAAGGGGGCTTCGAATCCGGAGACTTAATCGGCCCTAAGGTGTCATGCACCGAAGGGGGCTCCGAATCCGGCGACTTAATGTGGCCAATCGTGATATCCACGAAGGGCGCTCCGAATTCGGAGACTTAATCGACCCTAAGGTGTCATGCACCAAAGGGGCTCCGAATCCGGAGACTTAATCGGCCCTAAGGTGTCATGCACCGAAGGGGGGCTCCGAATCCGGAGACTAATGTGGCAATCGTGATATCCATGAAGGGCGCTCCGAATCCGGAGTCTTAATCGGCCCTAAGGTGTCATGCACCAAGGGGACTCTGAATCCGGAGACTTAATCGGCCCTAAGGTGTCATGCACCGAAGGGGGCTCCGAATCCGGAGACTTAGTCGGCATAATGTGGTTTGTGAGATGAGATGAACGTCAAAGAAGATTATTTGCATTGCAGAAGTGAAATATATACAGGTATCAAAGCCCACAGGCCGGGTCAGTGATATGATTTTCATGAAATCACTGCTTATGCCGATTGGGAGAGCCACGGATCTCTTCGATGCCACGGGCTGTTGGGAAGCGCACGAGCTGATGATAAGTGCTTGGAACGGCCTTCATAATATGTATCCAGGTTCACCCCATGATGACATTAAAGGGAAGGGAGCTTTACAACCAAGAATTCTATTTCGACCGTTCTGGAGCCCGCTCGGACAGGTAGTACGATCTTCCCTATCGGGTATTCGGGATTCATATTAAAGCCGAACAATGGATGCGGCGCCGGACACAGATCTGACTCGTTGAGGCCAAGTTTGATGAAAGTTTGGTAATACATAACCTCCGAGGTACTCCCTGGGTCTATGAGAATTCGTTCAATGATGAACCGGTTTATGCGTAATCTAATGACCAACGGATGAATGTGGGAAGCTGTCGCGCCACTGAGGTCGGAGTCATTGAAAGCAATTGTCGGAGCTTCTTTGGGCAAGTCAGTCGGAATACGTTGCCCCTGGAGGATGGATGCGATTGAATTGTGTGCACGGCTGGGGGTGCTGGCAGGCTGTAAATTACATGGATCACGCCAAGCGAGGAGGAGAGTCCTGCCTCAAGGCTAGTGCCTTGGTTGGCTTTCCCTGTTTAACATACTGCTGCAGTCGGCCGTCTTCCACCAGTTCTTCCAGGTGATCTTTAATGCGTAGCAACTCTCTGTTTCGTGGCCGTGATCTTTGTGATTCGCACCGCCGGTCCCTTCGTCGCGTATCGGGCGGCCCCACCATCTTTGACAGCCATTTGAAGAATGGATGGTGTGGACTTTGGTCATTACTGCTGGACTTTGTCATTACTGCAGCGATTGGTTTTGACAACCTGTGTACTTTTTGTCGGCACGTCTCAAACGTCTGCTGTCGACTTGCAGTTGTTCATTCGTCCGGTGGGGACATTGATCGCTTGACCGGCGAGTATCCCGCCGTTTATCACATTTAGTGCGCTGCCGAGGCTCTGGGCTAGGAGGTGGCACGGAACTTATTGGTTGGGCAATTTCAGGGGGGGGCCGTTTTGTTGGACATTTGGCTGGCCTTTATTCTTAAGGCATCGTCTTCCATTTTGCAATACTCCTCAACTTTCTTCATCAACGCCCAGACCGTTTTGGGGGGTCTTCTGGTGAGAGAACTGACTATCTGGGTGTAGTCCCATTTTGAAGGCGGTGATGGCCATGGAGTCGTTACAAGCGTCGTCGACGAGGTTGAAGCACTCCCAATATCGCGCCGAGTATGCTCTGAGCATTTCTCCTGACTGAATTTGCATGGCCCAGAGAGAGTCGGCCTGTTTCGGCTGTACCTCGTTGGTTATGAACCTGGCCCTGAAGGATTTCTGTAATTGATGAAAGCTTCTGATGGAGGCCGGCTCCAGCTTATAATACCACCTGACAGCTAGTGGCCCCAGGCTGCTGGGGAATATTCGACACATGAGGGCTTCATTGTCTGCATGCAAAGTCATGGCCTGTTTGTAATAACGGATATGATCAGTGGGGTCTGATTTTCCATCGTAAAGAGTGAATGACGGAGCTTTGAACTTCTTGGGCAAGGCTGCCCTTGCAATCCGTCGGACAAAAGGATCGTGCTGGTCGTCTTCGTCTGAGCTGCTCCTCCTGCGCTTGTTCCTTGTACGTAGGCTCTTTTCGGAAGAGCTGGAAGTTTCGAATCGTCCCTTCTTGGTGAGCTCCGTGGATAATGAGTTGGAGTCGCTGTTAGTATCCTTGGACCGAGCTCGAGGTCGTTGTCCACCGGCCCTCGGAGGTCGTTCGGGATCTAGGCGCATGGCTTCTCTCGATTTCGCGACTTTGAGGGCCAAATCTTGACGGAGACGCTCATTTTCAGCGACCATGTTCTCCAGCCTCTGTTCATTCTGCTTTGCATGTTCCATGATCGCCTGCATTGTCTCTTGCGCTGAAGTCGTTGGTGAATCGAAGTTCAAGGCATGTCTTGCAGCGATGGTTTCTTTCCCGAGCATATTTGCTGGAGTGAGGTCATCTCCCTGTGCGGTCTCGTCAATGGTTACCAGAGGATCTTCAGTCACGCCTGCCATGGATGTATTTGAGTATTCCCACAGACGGCGCCAATTGTGGAGAAGTGGTTTAGAAATACTCTTCAGATCCTGGGAGGCGCTGGTGATCCTCAGGTAGTCACCTGAAAAGAGGAAAACTCCGGTCAGGGGTGCCGGGATTAGCACTCCGACGGACAAGTTAGTTCAAACACTCAAGATAACTTTCTCTTTAAGTTAAGTGAAATGATTTTTTTTACATACCTTTCTGGATTTGCGGTTCTTCTATTTATACTCACTTCTTGGGCCTCGGGGCCTGAGCCTACTTTTATCTTATTCACCTTACATTCATTCGGATCTACTAACCCTCGTCTATTCGGCTCGTTAACGTATTCGGCACCCTAGTTACGCAATATGCAGCCGAGTAGTATCCAGTTTCTGGGGTATGCGTCTCCCGACTCTTCCAATTATTCGGCCCCCACAATATTTAGTAATTTGTTAGCGACAAATTGAATTTCTTAAAATCATAAATAAGCAAAGAGTTATATACATTTATTATACTAATGTTTTTTACAATATATATATATATATTTGCGTCGCAGTTTTATATTTTGAAATTATTGCATAAACGTCTCATCATCAATGCTATTAAATACCTAATTTTCAATGTATGTGATTAAAAAATTATTCATTTATTGATCTCTCATTCGATTCGGCAATCGATTTTATGAATTTCATCACATCAAGGTCCCGTTTGTTTTGGGGTGTAATGGATGGGAAGGGATTAAGATAGAGGTGGGGTTATTTAGTGTTGTGTTTGTTTGTAGAGTTAGGGAAGGGATTAGGATGTAGGAGAGGATATAGATGGAGGTTGGAAGGGGGATTGGGATGGAGGTGGTGGAGGTGGTATTAGAAAAATAGAGAGGGGATTAGAATTTTTTTTATTTTTTATATATTGGGAATTTTTTTTAAATATTAATGTTTAATTTTTTATATTTTTATTTGTTTTATTATTTTATATAAAAATAATTTAACAATTCCTACACTAACAACTATCATCAAAACAAACACAATTTTACTTAATCCCCTCACTATTAATCCCCTCTATTCTACTTCTGAAAATAAACGGGCCCCAAATGTTTTGGGGAAATTTTAGTTGGGTGCAAGTTCTAAAAACTAAATACACTTAAACTCTATAAATATTAATTACTAAAATTATAAATAAATAAAAATTTCATGAATTTGTAACAACTTTCTAAAATTATCATTGAATGGTAATTTTTTTCAAATGTTTTTTTTACTATTGTAGTGCTTATTGGTAAAAGCAATGATATAGATCATCCAACCCAATTAACCCTATTCTCCTCATGTATGGAGAAATAAGGCATGGAGGGGAGCCTATTCTTATCCTAACAGCCTTTCTATGATCAATCTCTCTAACTCAATTGCGTGGTGAGAAAGGGTTTTTGAAATACAGAGGACTTATAAATAAAAATTAATTCTACGGACAATTAGATTTAACTTTTTAAAATTTTATTTTGACTATTGACAGTGAAGGTGAATCTAATTTTGTAAAATGATGATATTAGTTTGGCCTAAATATATAAATATATATTTTTCAATGTTTGTTCAAAATCTAATGAGGTCACCGCCACCATACATGTAGTGCTGCCCATACTCTTTCATGTTTGGTAGGAAATCATTTTTTCAACGGTCCTTTTTATATAAAAAAAATGTGATCCTATTTTTTTAAATTTGTAGTGCCTTTTTGTTTACTTGCATTTAAAAAGTAAAAAATAATAATAATAATAATAATAAAATTTAAAAATTCAATATTGACACAAAAAAAAATGTCAAAAAAATAAAATAAATTAAAAGAAGAATTATTTTAAGCAGCGCCAAAAGACCCTCTAAAAGTCTATTAGAGAAAATAAATAAATAAATTGGATCCAAACTTTCTAAAAAGCACCTCTCAAAGTGCTTTAATAGGTTGTACAGAATACATATAAGTTGTTTTCACAAAATAATATGATTGAATTGGAATCATTCATTATTATAGAACAAAACATCTTCAAAATACATTTTAACTTATTAAAATTATCTTAGCAAGAAAATGTCCAATAGTCTAGCAGAAGAAGACAACTTCTCCATTAGCCAAAGCACGCACAAACTGACTAACTAGCCAATTATTAAAAAAAAAAAAAAAATTTCCATCCTCCTCTTCATATATAATAAACCAAGCTATCCCAAAGGGAGGTTGCTTTACGGAGAATAAAAATGAGATAGCATCCAAACATAACTTTAAACTAATATATATGTGCGTACTGAATTTCGCACTTGATGATTGTGGATCGGAGTTCCGCACTTGGTTGGACTGTCCGGGAATTGAGGTCCTGCAACAAGGAGTACCGTCAGAGCTGCTCGGCCGGGGTTGGCCGGATAACCCCTTCGGTGTGGGAATG
This sequence comes from Camellia japonica, assembly GCA_030407325.1. Lineage (NCBI taxonomy): Eukaryota > Viridiplantae > Streptophyta > Magnoliopsida > Ericales > Theaceae > Camellia > Camellia japonica. The sequence continues at coordinate 110,374,874 of JAPPVO010000007.1, forward strand.
AGTAATTTGGGAAGGACAAAGATGCTCCTTAAGTGTAGAGAGTTCAGTTTTAGTAAGTAGGGTTCGGCATGTGAAGTTAGTGTGGTTTATATAGAACTCCTTGCTTGTTTCCCAAGATGGTTTCATGGAGCTCTGGTGCTGCCAAGTTGCCTTTTAGCATTGTCCAAGGTGGGGGACCATTTGGTAGTTGTCAAAGGGTGCATATACTCATTGTGGTCATGCTAATAACAAACTACATTTTTCTGGTTTAACTGTTTCTGTGATTCTAGGTGTAGGGGACCAGCTGAGGTGGCAACTTGCACATGTATATACTCACAGCTTCCACGTTTCTCTAAGAGGTTCCCTCAGTTCGGTACCGTTGTGCCTCAGCTCGGCCCAAAGAATGAGTCCTACAGCTCGGCCCTAGCCCAGTATCGCGGCTGGACTGGCATTTCCACTGTGAGTTGAGCCCAAGTGCTTGAGGACTTGGGTGGACTATTGGTAATGGAGTTGGGCTTAGTTGGGTTGCCCACATGCTCATCTGACCCATTTGGATTTGGGCTTAGGAGAATGGACCGACCCAAGGCTTGGATCGACCCATTTCGTCTTTAGCCCCTTTATTTGCCCCCTAGCTCGCGCTAAGGTCCCCATTGGGGGGAGTTATTGTTCTGTACTCCAAACGTCGCATCGCTTCAGATCTGCCCCAGTTCTGCCTTGGTGATGGTTTCAATCCTGGCACATACCCCCTGCATGTGTCCTTTCATGGTGACACGTGGCGGCGTGGGATAAGTGAGCAGAGATAGTACGCCGATTCCATACCAATGGTCGTGCTTCGTGTACCATCACACCTGCTGATGCAATAAATGCTCTGGAGCTATCAATCCAAAACCCTTTATCTGCTTTCGATTCTTTTAGAGAGTGCAAAAAACCCTTTCCGTTCCTCTGAGCTAGTCTCGTTGGTGCTCTGTCTAGACGTTCCGCTGCCACTCTTGTTTCAGCGCCGCCTGCTTGCCGCTGCTGCTAATCTCTATAAGTTCTCATGTGATTCTTCTTTTCCTATCTTTTTCTGTTTTGATCGTCTTGTTTGGCCCTTGCGCCATTGTCTTCGGTATCTTTGTTATCTGAGTTTTTTCCCCGTCCCATTAGGTTTGTTTAATGGGAAAGTTCTGCTCATTAGTTGATACCCCTGAGGCCATGGCCATGTTTCACCGAGACTATAATATCCCCAATGATGTGACCCTTTCGTTGGCAAAGGTTGATGCCAAGCGTGTGGGCACTAGGAGGACTGTCGCCTTCCCAGTTGCATCCATTGTTAAGGGAGGGGTTCGGTTTCCCCTCAACCCTTTGGTGCGCCGATTTTTGCACCAAGTTCAGCTTACCCCTATGCAAACGTCTGTTAATCTGTTCCGAGTCGTCTGCGGTGTGTCCGTTCTTAACAAGCAGTTGGGTTTGAATCTTGACATCTGGGATATTTTGGGTTGTTATACTCTTTCACACAACAAAGATCACATCACGTACTACCTTTGTGTTCGTTCGGTTGACTGCCATCTTGTGGCTGGTTTGCCTGATTTAGACAAACATAATAATGATTTTCTGCAAGTCGGTGGTAATTGGGAGTTCCCTGCTGGGACCGAGTTCCAGTCCGAACGGATGCCCTAAAAGGATGGCTACCCAGGTTCGAGTCTTTCCTTTTAGTGCCTTTTGTATTTCTTGCCTTGTTTTGAATGTTGCTCTAATGTTGCCCTTCTTTTTGCAGAGGCTTCCATTTTCAGCACAGGCCGAACCGGGAGAACATTGAGGCCATCAAAGCCGTTTTGCGGTACAAAAGGAGGTCCATGCCCGAGCTGTTGGATTACCAAATGACTTACCGCTCCACCATTCCGAAGAAGGTGAGGCTTGCGACATCCCTTCTAGATTCTAACACCGAGACTAATACATCCTTGACCCCTCTGGTTACGAATCGCCGCCGAAGCCAAGGTGCACCATCTGAGAGGACGACCTCTCTTGCCCCAATTTCGCAGAGGGTGGGTCTATGTCGAAAAGGAGAGTGCTAGTGGATTTGGAGGCTGAGGCTTTTGGCTCCTCTGATGCTTTGGAGGCTCCTTTGGTGAAGACCGAGGCGAAGAGCCTCATGAATGTGAAATTGGAGGTACGAGCTTCTAGAACCCATGCTACTGCTGCCGAACCCTCTGCTTCGGTTGCTGCAAGAGTGAAGAAGAGGAGGAGGGAGACTGGCAAAGCGGTAGTTGAAGGAGCTTCTGAAGATCCTATTGAGGACGAGGTATTTGAGAAGTGGAAGCCGCCGATGTTGCATCAAGGCAGGCTCATTTCTACTTCTGATTCGGTTGTTGCTTCCAAAGATTTTGCTTTTGACCTAACCAAGACCCTGTTGATGCCGGTGGACATGGCTGATCATAACGGGCCCTGCGATATTCCAGTTCTGAAGGGGACCCTTTAGATGATGACTGTTGTAAGTGCGTTCTTGTTTTTTTTTTTTTTTTTTTTTTTTTTGGTATTATGCTACCGTTTTTTTTCCCCTTAATACTTTGCAATCCATCGTAGTGTATTTAAAGGATGCATCTGTCCATCACCAGAGCGGAGGAACTGGAGAAGGCCGTACTAGAGGCCGCTATGAATGCTGAGAGACTAACAATGAGCCTGGAGGCCGAGAAAGAAGGACGCAGAACTGCCGAGAGGGAGGCATTCCAACTGAACAAGGTTGTTGCCTCAGTTGAAAAGTCAAAGGAGTCTGCCATTGGGGTGCAGGCTCAACTTGAAGGAAGGGTGGCAGAGCTGGAGGTTGTTATTGCGGTGATGGCCGCTGAACGTTCTGCGTTGGAGGCCAAGTATTAGCAACAAGGTTGAGATGAGGCTGGGGCTGCTTATAAAGAAGAGGTGCTGGTGCTGCGGGACAAGCTCTTTCTGAAGGGTTGGTCAAGTGCTCTAACCGCGGCTCAGGTTCTTGAAGGGTCTCCCTTGTTTCAGGATGTCCTTGTTCCCTCAAGGTCCTTGGGTTCAAAGATTGCCTCTACCCCTGCAGTTCTTCCGGTTGAGGTTTCCCCAAAAATTGATTCTGCGAACAAGACTCAGGAGAGTGATGTTGCCATTGAGACGGTGAACGTTGAAGGAGGTAGAACCCTGGAGACTGAAGCCGTGGGAGATGTAGTTAAGGAAGCTTCTACTTCTCAAGAAGTTAGAGCTACCTCTACTTTTCCTCCCCAAGACGGCTTGGACAAGATTGTGGATGCTGCTCCTGAGGTTCCTTCTGTTGATGAAAGCTAAAGTCTTCTTTGAAATGATTCGAAGTTTTTGCTTTTTCTGACTTTCTTTTGTTTTCATGTTTCGGATGTACTGCGGCTCGGTCTTCCTAACAAGTTGTCTCCCTATATTTGCTAAAACAATTTTCTTCTTTTTTGTTGCTATTTGTTAGGCCAGCTGTGCCTTTGTTGGATGATAGAATTTCCTTTCGATTTTGCAATCTGATGTTTTCTTACTTCTATGTCTGAATGCTATCTGTACTGTTTGCCCCTGGCCGAGCACTATTGGGACCTCAGGGCCGAGTAGATGCTCGGTCTGGTTAACGAATATGTTGCATGGTTGTGCTTGGTTTTATAATGAAAGAAGAGGGTCTTACTTAGGTCCAGGTTGGTTCTGAAAAACAATTGTTTGTCCCCACCTGGAGCTAAGTAAGAGTGGTACTGAATGCTGTGTTCTTTAGGCAGAGCTGCTTAAGTCTATTGCAACTTTGATAGCATAAGTGCATTTGAATGGGGTACAAGTATAAAGAGGTGTCTTACTTAGGTCCAGTTGGTTTGAAAGAACAATTGTTTGCCCCCACTGGAATTGAGTAAGACTAATGCTGGAAGTTTGCTCCTGATATAGTTTAACCAAGTTTGTTCCAACTCTGGTTGTACGCAGCGATACTGAAGTGTTGATGTGACGATACTTAAGAAATTCTGTAGACTCAGAGATGTTTACTTAAAATATATTAGTGCGGTTTCCACCAAGCAATTCCACTTGGCTAAAATCGAATTTTAGTTGCCAAACAAAATTCCACCAAGCAATTCCACTTGGCATGTTTGAGTGCTAACTAAAATTTAATTTCGTTCAATCGTTTTGAAACTAAGTCCATTTGGGTTAAGACCAAAGCTAAGTTTCGTTTGATACACATCAAAGCTAATTCCGTTTGATAAACATCAAAGCTAATTCCATTTGGTAAGTACCAAAGCTAATTCCGTTTGATAAACATCAAAGTTATTTCCGTTTGGTGAACACCAAAGCTAATTACAAAAATTTGATAAATTTGAGAGAAGTAAGGAGGCATTTGCATTGGTCAAAAGATAAATGTCTTTACATTCTAATAGAGAGGTTGGGGTATAATTCTATTGATAGTATTTCTTGAGATTTGCTACATTTCCAGGGCCGAGGTATGGCTCGACCTTTAAGATCCTCTAGGTAGTAAACACCATTTCCAGCAACAACTATGACTTTGTACGGACCTTCCCAGTTTGGCCCAAGTTTTCCTTTGCCAGACACCCTTTTGTGATCCATAACTTTCCTCAAAACCAGTTCTCCAGGTGTGAATTGCCTTGAGAAAACTTTTTGGTTGAAACTTTTGATAAGCTGCTGCTGATATGCTACAAGTCTGATCAGTGCGGCTTCTCTTCGGCCTTCTGCCATATCCAGTACTTGTGCAATAACTTCCTCATTACTTGTGCTTTCAAACAATTCAGACCGGAGGGTTGAGACCTATTTGAGTGGGATAATGGCATCCATTCCATAAGTTAGAGAGTAAGGTGTTTCCCCCGTTAAGCGTCGTGCTGTTGTTCGGTAGGCCCATAGCACGTGGGGTAACTCTTCGACCCATTTTCCTTTTGCATGTTCAAGCCATTTCTTTACCCCGTTGATGATGGTTTTGTTCGACGCTTCTGCCTACCCATTACTTTGTGGGTAGCCTGGAGAAGAGTTCCGATACTCGATTCTGAGGTTGGCGCAAAACTTTCTGAAGATCTTTCCATCAAACTGTGTTCCATTATCTACGATCAGTACCCGCGGGATGCCGAAACGGACCACGACGTTCCTCATGACAAACCGCTTTGTGTCCGCTTCTTTGATACTTGCCAGTGCTTCGACTTCAACCCACTTAGTGAAATAGTCGGTTGCAGCGATGAAGAATCGCCTGTTCCTAGTGCCTCGTGCCAATGGTCCGAAAATATCCAGACCCCATTGGGCAAAGGGCCATGGGCTGGTGAGTAGAGTGAGAGTTTTGGCTGGCTGATGAATTAGTGGAGCAAACCTCTGACATTTATTGCACTTCTGAATGTACTGCTGTGCATCTCGTTGCATCTGTGGCCACCAGTACCTGTGAGTGAGGGCTCGGTGCGCCAGTGACCTTCCGCCAACGTGACATCCACAAATCCCATCATGAATTTCATAGAGAACATTTTCGACTAGATTTAGATGTACACATAAAAGATAAGGACCGAGTTAGGAACGTCTGTATAGCTTCCCAGATGGTGAGACCCAGAACCGAGCTGACCTATGTCGGATTTTGTTGGCTTTCTTTTTATCTTCGGGGAAAGTGCCAAATTTCAGAAAAGCAAGTATCAGATCCATCCAGCTTGGCTCTAGGTTGCTGCAGAGGACTGGAGATGCAATGCTTGGTTCTGGCACGAACTCAACCCAAACTTTTCTAGCGTCTTTGGTATCTACTGATGAGCCTGAGGCAGGCCAGAGCATCAGCATGGCTGTTTTTGTCCCGACTGATTCGTTTCACTCGTATGGATCAAAATTTTCTGAGTAGATCTTTGGCCTTGCCTGCGTACATAGCCATTCTCTCGTCTCGTGCTTCATAGACCCCAGAAAGCTGGTTTACCACCAATTGAGAATCGCTGAAAATAAGAAGTTGCTCTGCACTGAAGTGTTCAGACTGCGTAAGCCAGCCAACAGTGCTTCGTATTCCGCCTCATTGTTAGAAGCCTTCCAGCCGAGCCTAAGAGCCTGCTCCCAAATAAATCCCTCTGGTGACATAAGTACTACCCCTACTCCCAAGCCTCGGTTATTGGATGATCCATTGACATAGAGCTGCCAGATGTTTCCAATAAAAAGTTTCCATACTTCCAAAGCTCATTACTTTCCCTATTCGATGGTGCATAGCGCCTGTGCCGAACTGGGATTCTCAGGCTTGGTACTCTAGATGGGAGCAAATTCTGCGACGAAATCAGCCAAGACCTAGGCCTTGATTGCTATCTTGGGTTGATACCGAATGTCAAACTCACCAAGTTCTACCGCCCATTTTATTGTTCGACCAGAGAAATCAGCTCGGCTAAATACAGATCTGAAGGAGAATTCAGTGAGGACATTGATAGTATGCCCTTGGAAATAATGTTACAACTTTCTTGAGGCGATAAGCAATGCGTAAGCTAACTTTTCCAAGGGTAGATACCGTGTCTCAGCATCTAGTAGAGTCTTGCTAACATAGTATACTGGCCTCTGCTTCTTGTTAACTTCTCGAATCAATACCGCGCTTCCGACGTGATCTAAGACTGCTAGATATAGGTACAGCTCCTCCCCTAGTTCGGAGTGGACAGAAGAGGTGGTGTACTGAGGTATCTTTTGAGACTTTGCAATGCTTCGGTACACTCGAGACTCCATTCAAACGCTGCCTTTTTTCTCAATAACTGGAAAAAAAGGCTTCATCCGATCTGAAGACTTGCTAATGAACCGATTCAAGGCGGCCGCCATTCCAGCCAACTTCTGTAGCTCTTTAGCCTTTGTTGGTACTTCAAGCTCTTGTATTGCTTTGATTTAATCCGGATTTGCCTCGATTCCTCTGTGAGTGACCATGTACCCCAAGAACTTCCCTGTTCCTACCCCCGAAAGCGCATTTCGAGGCATTAAGGCGAAGCTGATGGTTTTTTAGGATGCCAAAAACTTCTCTTAAGTCTGTAAGGTGGTTTGTAGCGAGCTTGCTTTTTACTACCATATCATCTATGTAAGCTTCCATGGTCTTTCCGAGTTGGTCCTTGAACATTTGAGTGATCATTCACTGGTAGGTTACTCCGGCGTTCTTGAGGCCAAACGGCATTACTTTGTAACAATAAGTGGCCCTTGGAGTGATAAATGTTGTCTTCACCTGATCTGGACCAAACAGTGGTATCTGGTGATAGCCGCTATAAGCGTCCAGAAAGCTCATACGCTCATGCCCTGCTGTTGAGTCTACCAGTTGATCGATACGAGGTAGAGGAAAACTGTCCTTGGGACAAGCTTTGTTTAAACAGGTGAAGTCAACGCAGACTCTCCATTTTTCGTTCTTCTTTTTTACTACCACTGTGTTGGACAGCCATTATGGGTACTGAACTTCTCTGATCGCTTTTGATGCTAGGAGCTTTTCGGCTTCGGCAATTACTGCTTCAGTGTGCTCAACTGAGGATCTCCGACTTTTCTACACGATAGGCCAAGCGGAAGGGTTGATATTGAGTTTGTGGCAAGCAAATTCTGGGTTTAACCCTGGAGTATCATATGCTGACCACGCGAATACCTCTATATTTTCCCTCAACAGTTCCAGCAGCTGAAGTTTCTCATCAGTGCCTAGCAAGGTACCGATAAGGAAGTACTTTTCTGGATCATCCTCCTTTACCAGGACTTTCTCTAAATCCTCTACCATCTTTTCTGTCACGACCCAAACCCGCCCCTATGGGTTTAGCACCGTAACCGACCAGTAATCCGAGATTATCGAAGGCCTACTTGACAGTAATACAGTAAAACAGAGTACAGGGGCTTGGCGGAAGCCAATACAGAAAATAAACAATGTCCAATGAGCTGCGACAGTCTGTATGCAAAAAGATTTTTCATATATTTGTACAGGCAGTGACAAAACAATATGTACATTATATACAACCATTCAGAGCAGGGACTGAAACCCTATTAACCCAGTACAGTACAGTCTATACAGTATTACAAAACGGTGCAGAGACAGACGGGGAAATAAAAACACCCCTAAGCCTTAGCTTGGCAGGCTCGGAACCTCGCAGTGAGGCACAGTGGTTGGCTTGACAAAACTGGAGTTTACCCCGACGCCTCTAGCTTTGATCCGGTGCCTGTACACCTACATATATATATGAGCAGTGAGCTAAAGCCCAGTGAATAACATAATGCGTAAAGGGGTTTAGAATGAATGTCCTTACAGTAATGAAAACGGTTCATTTCAATCAGTATATCAGTTGTTCAGTACGGTAAACAGTCATATGTGGTACATCCATTAGCATAACAGTAAACAGTAGGTCTTAAAAGACCGAACAGTAATGATGGCCATCAATCAGTAAACAGTAGTGGTTCCACGAGGGAACCGACAGAGATCTCTGTAACAGTAACAGTAAACAGTAGGTGCTAAGGATGCCACAGTACAGTTCAGAATATAGGACATACATTCATTCAGTAAACAATATCAGTTCAGTAAACAGTTCAGTTCAGTGCTTAGAAAATAATCATTTTGAACGTATCTTTACACAATTGTTACTCACAGAGTTCTGGGCTACAGTGAACTAGAGCGTCTCCTCGGAAGGCCAACCCTACACAGTTTACAGATTGAACACACACTAAGCTACACAGTCGGGAAAGATAATAACTTAATCCCTAAATTGCCTCGGTGTGGTTCTACATCTATATCCTCATTAAGATGCCTTAAACTAGGCCTAAGAATGCCTAGGATGGGATGAGGATGCAAAGATGCACTTTTAAACACTTAACAAAATTTTCAGAAAACAGGGGTCTCGCTCGAGCGTGGCTTTCTTCGCTCGAGCGAGCTTGTCAAAACAGTAGGGTCGCTCGAGCGCGGACTTCCTCGCTCGAGCGGTCTGCAAAAATGCAAAAAGTGCTGGATGTTGAAAAACTCCGCTCGATGCTCGCTCGACGCTCGCTCGAGCGTAAGACACAATCCTTCGCTCGAGCGCAGGTTTCCTCGCTCGAGCGTACGCCTGCGCGCACCAAGATTCTGAGAGCTTGAAATTTACGCTCGAGCCACCATTCCTTCGCTCGAGCGGCGCTCAGAGTAAACGGTGGTCGCTCGAGCGTAGAATCCTTCGCTCGAGCGTAGAAGCCAAATTCTGGAATTTCCAGATTTGCCTCCCAAGCCCAAACCAAGCATTCCTAAGCTCAAAACTCGACCTCTAGGGCCCAATTTCTGGAAAACACATTTAAACTCAATATACAACAAGTTTCAAAGCTTAATTTGTGAAATCAAAGCCCAAGGGTGAGTCAATTAAATCCAAATTCAAACCCATTTTCATGAACATAAAGAACATGCAAACATGCATGAATTCAAATTATTTCAAAGCTTCAATTTGATGCTCTAGTGAGCCAATTGTTCCAAAAACAAGTTGAAAACATGGACCATTACAAAATTATGAACATGCATGTGCCAATTTCTATGTAATCAACCTCAAAATGCAAGGATATAGCCATGCATGCAACATTTAAGCTTCTAATGCAACACTTTCAACCATTCCTAGGCTCAATTCTTCAAATTAGCATGAAACATGCAAGAATCAACTCAAAGGCACAAAGAAGAAGATGAATTTCCTTACCTAGGTTTTGAATTAGAGGTATGGAGGCTCAATTGACAATCTACACTTCAATTCTTTAATTCACTAAGCAAATCACAAGGAGGAACTCAACTCTCTCCCTCTATAGTCAGCTATGAGCAAGAAATGGGAGAAGAAATGTTTTGTTTGAGTGTATGTGAAGATCAAAAAGGTTCAAGTAGTGGGCCACTTAAGTGGCATTATGGTAATTAAATCAAGCTATGCAATTTACCCAATTTTAATCTAATTTAATCATACCTAATCAGTTTTCAGATAATTACACCATAAAATCACGAAATTAATGACGATCATGAGACACTAATCGATTTCCGGTTCGGCCGCCGATAGGGCCTTCAATTTGCAGTTTAAACACAGAAAACTGAACAGATAATTAAACACTCAAACAGATAAACATGCAATTCAAACATGTATATATTCAATCGATTCAGTTCAGATCTCAGTCAGTCAGTTCAGTAACTCAATCAGTTCAATTATCAATGATAATCAGTCCTAGTTTAGCAGTAATCGACAGTTTATCGGTAGACAGAGGTGAGGGTTGTTACAGTCTCCCCTCCTTAAAAAGAGTTTAGTCCTCTAAACTCGAGTTACCTTCGTTTTGGAAGAAAACAGGATTCAGTGGAAACAATTCAGGATATCTTTTAGCCATGTCATCTTCCCTTTCCCAAGTGGCATACACGCCACCATGGTTTTGCCAGTCAACTTTCACTAACGGGATCTCTTTGTTTCTCAGTTTCTTGATTCGTCTGTTTACAATCTGTATAGGCCGTTCCTCGTAAGTGTAGTCATCACTCAACACTACCCGAGTAGGCTCAATCACATGGAAAGGATCCCGGAGATAATCTCTCAACATCGAAATGTGGAAGACGTTATGCATATGCTCCATTTCAGGAGGAAGCGCAACTTGATACGCCACCGGATTGATTTTCTCAATAATCTCATACGGTCCGACATATCTTGGCGCTAACTTGCCTTTGACTCCAAAACGAGTCTGGCCTTTCATTGGTGTCACTTTCACAAAAACGTGATCACCCACTTCATATTCTCTGTCTCGCCTTCTGACATCTGCATAACTTTTCTGTCGGCTCTGTGCAGTTTTCAGTCTCTGTTGTATCAATTTCACTTTCTCAGTCGTTTCATAAACAATTTCAGGCCCAAGCAAAGGCCCATCTCCAACTTCTGCCCAGCAAATCGGAGATCTACATTTTCTGCCATACAATGCCTCAAAAGGCGCCATACCAATACTTGAATGGTAACTGTTGTTGTAGGCAAATTCAGCCAATGGCAAATGACTTTCCCAGTTTCCCTGAAAATCAAGGACACACATTCTCAATAAATCCTCCAGAGTCTGGATGGTCCTTTCTGACTGTCCATCTGTCTGAGGGTGATAGGCACTATTCAGCCTCAATTCAATACCCAATGCAGTCTGTAGGCTTTGCCAAAACCTCGATGTAAACTTCGAATCCCTGTCAGAAACAATGGATACAGGCACTCCATGCAGCCTAACAATTTCATCAATATAAATTACAGCTAACTTGTCCGCATTATAAATTGTCTTGACAGGTAAGAAGTGAGCAGATTTGGTCAGTCTATCAACAATAACCCAAATTGAATCCATACCTTTTCTAGAGCGAGGCAATCCAACGATAAAATCCATCGTGATATGCTCCCATTTCCACTCCGGTATGGGTAAGGGTTGCAGTAAGCCTGCGGGTCGCTGATGTTCCGCTTTGACTTGTTGGCAATGAAGACATTTTGACACAAAGTCGGCAATTTCTTTCTTCATTCCCGGCCACCAAAAGTTCTGTTTCAGATCTTGGTACATTTTCGTGTTCCCCGGATGGATAGAAAATTTTGAGTTGTGGCCCTCTTGTAAAACTCTTCTTTTCAGTTCAATATCATTCGGTACACACAGTCTTTCTTGAAATTTCAGTACATTATTTTCAAATTTGAACCCCGGTCTCGGTTTAGATTCCCTTTCTTCGATGATCTTCTTCAAGAAGTCATCCTGTTGCTATTTCTCTTTAATTTCTTCAATCAATGCCGGTTGAGCAGAAATAGCAGCTATTGTTCCACCTTGTTCTCGCAAAACAACATCAATTTCAGATTTTTCAAGGTCACAAAGCAGCTCTTTCTGTCCGGTGAGCAAACAAGCTAAGTTCCCAATCGATTTCCGGCTCAGTGCATCGGCAACGGTGTTGGCTTTTCCCGAGTGGTACAGAATCTGTAGGTCATAGTCCTTAATCAGTTCTAGCCATCTCCGCTGTCTCATATTCAGTTCTTTCTGTGTGAAGAAGTACTTCAGGCTCTTGTGGTCGGTATATACTTCACATGTTGCCCCATACAGATAGTGACGCCAGATTTTCAGTGCAAATACTACTGCAGCAAGTTCCAGATCATGGGTCGGGTAGTTCTTTTCATGTGGTCTCAGTTGTCGGGAAGCATAAGCAATAACTCTCCCATTCTGCATTAAAACACACCCCAAACCCTTATGAGAAGCATCACTAAATACAGTATAACCATCCGTACCTGAAGGTAAGGTAAGAACTGGTGCAGTCACCAATCGAGTTTTCAACTCTTGGAACGCTGATTCCCTTTGGTCAGTCCAGTCAAATGATATCCCCTTCTGTGTCAGTTGAGTCAATGGTAAGGCAATTTTGGAGAAATCTTTGACAAATCTTCTGTAATATCCAGCCAATCCCAAAAAGCTTCGGACTTCTGTCACATTTGTTGGTCTAGGCCAGTTCACTACAGCTTCAATTTTCTGCGGATCAACAGAAATTCCATCTTTGCTAACAACATGCCCAAAAACATAACATGATCAAGCCAAAATTCACATTTAGACAGTTTAGCATAAAGTTTCTGTTCTCTTAGGGTCTGCAGGGCAAGTCTCAGATGATGTTCATGTTCTTCTATACTTTTGGAGTAAATCAATATGTCATCAATGAATACAACAATAAAGTCATCAAGGTACGGTTTAAAGATTCTATTCATGAGGTCCATAAATGCTGCAGGTGCATTGGTAACTCCAAAAGGCATAACTAAAAATTCGTAATGTCCATACCTCGTTCTAAAAGCAGTTTTATCAATGTCTTCTGGTTTAACTTTCAGTTGATGGTACCCCGATCTGAGATCAATCTTGGAAAACACTTGAGCACCCTGTAACTGATCAAATAAATCATCAATACTCGGCAATGGATATTTATTTTTCACAGTTACCTTGTTCAATTCACGGTAATCAATACACAGTCTCAGTGAGCCGTCTTTCTTCTTTACAAACAAAACGGGTGCGCCCCACGGTGAAGTACTAGGCCTGATAAACTTCTTGTCTAACAGTTCTTGCAGTTGCACTTTCAGTTCTTTCAGTTCAGTTGGAGCCATTCTGTAAGGAGCTTTCGATACAGGCTGTGTACCCGGAATCACATCAACGGTGAACTCAATCTCCCTGTCAATCAAATCCCCTGGCAGATTATCTGGAAAAACATCTGGGAATTCTCTGACTATAGGAATACTGTTCACATTAGCATTATCATCAGTAGACACAGTCAATACAGAACACAGATACCCTTTACACCCCTTTCTAATCAATTTAACGGCTTTCACAGATGAAATCAAATACGGAGGAGGTACTACTCCAACCCCATTAAACACAAATTCGGGTAAACCAGGTGGACGGAAAACAACTTGCTTCGTCACACAGTCAATGGTAGCATGATATTTTTGTAACCAGTCCATCCCCAATATTACATCGAAATGATCAATGTTCAATGGCAGTAAATCAATAAACAGATGCATATCCCCAACAATAATCTCACAAGCAGGATACATATATGCACATGTCATGGATCCCCCAATAGGTGATGATACAGCTAACAGATAGTTCATGGGTTCTAAGGGTCTATTCAATTTTCGTGAAAAAGCATGCGATACATATGAGTGTGTAGACCCCGAATCAATCAGTACATATGCATTTTGAGTACAAATAGAGAGGATACCTGACACAACGGTCTCGGTATTTTGCACATCTCCCGGTACTAGGGCGAACACTCGGCCCTGCCTCATGGGCTCTTTCCCGGTAGCTTTGGGGTTAGTTTTGGTGCAACAGTTGATGCTGCGGCGCTGCCTGCAGCTTTACTATTGCCCGGAGCAGTGGAAGGGCAATCTTTAACCATGTGGCCCACCTTGCCACACCTGTAACAAGCACCAGAAATTTTATAACAAACTCCCTTATGGTTCTTACCACATTCGGAACAGGGCGAAAGGAACGGTTTCCTTGACTAGAAGTAGTCGTTGACCCTGTATTTTGCTTTTTGTTCAGCGGGTTGTTCTTGCCTTTCTTGAACTTAAAACCCTGCCTTTTCCCACGCCATTCAGATGCCGGCATTTCAGATTGTTTCACAGCTTCAATGTTCGCTTCAGCCATCAAGGCTCGGTCAAGAACATTCACATAAGTCGGTAATTTCAGAACACTTATTCTGTCCAGTATTGCAACATTCAGGCTGCCTTCAAACCTTCTGGCCTTCTTGTAATCAGTGTCCACCATATGTGGTGCATATCTAGCAAGCCCGGTGAACTTTGTTTTGTATTCAGCAACGGACATCGTGCCCTGTCTCAGTTGTTCAAATTCAGTCACCTTCCTATCCCTGACACACTGAGGGAAGTACTTTTCAAAGAAGGCTACTTTGAATTGAGCCCAAGTCATAACAGTGTTGTCATCACGGGTAAGCATCCACCACCTTCTTGCTTCCTTCTTGCAGAGTGAAGGTAGCCAACAGCACTTTATGTGCCTCAGAACATGGGAAAACCTCAAACAATTTTCAGTCTCAAGAACCCAAGCTTCAGCCTTTAACGGTTCAAGGCCTCCCTGGAAGGATGGCGGTTTCAGTTTGCTGAACTTCTGGGTGAGAGCAATTATGTCCCCATCATTAACATTCACATTCTGCACATTCACGTTCTGTTTTGGTACAGCCGGAGGAGGAGGTGGGGGCTGTTTTTTCTGTTGTTCTCTAATCTTGCAGTTATCAGTTCCATCATTCCATTCTTGCCTTCAGTGGATGAGGACTCAGATTCATTTGCATTATCCATTTCACTATAAGCAGTTATAACAATTATAAACATAAACAGTTGCATACTTAAACAGTTTAACACATTAGCATACATTCAGTCATGTCACAACCACACACTTTTCATGCTCATGTAATGCCCTAATTGCTTTTCTAGGACATCCTATAGCTCATTTGGACACGTGTGTGCGGTATAACTCGTGGTTAAGTATCGCTCTGATACCACTCTGTCACGACCCAAACCCGCCCCTATGGGTTTAGCACCGTAACCGGCCAGTAATCCGAGATTACCGAAGGCCTACTTGACAGTAATACAGTAAAACAGAGTACAGGGGCTTGGCGGAAGCCAATACAGAAAATAAACAATGTCCAATGAGCTGCGACAGTCTGTATG
Source organism: Camellia japonica (assembly GCA_030407325.1). Taxonomy (NCBI): domain Eukaryota; kingdom Viridiplantae; phylum Streptophyta; class Magnoliopsida; order Ericales; family Theaceae; genus Camellia; species Camellia japonica. The sequence continues at coordinate 110,389,909 of JAPPVO010000007.1, forward strand.
CAAAAAGATTTTTCATATATTTGTACAGGCAGTGACAAAACAATATGTACATTATATACAACCATTCAGAGCAGGGACTGAAACCCTATTAACCCAGTACAGTACAGTCTATACAGTATTACAAAACGGTGCAGAGACAGACGGAAAAATAAAAACACCCCTAAGCCTTAGCTTGGCAGGCTCGGAACCTCGCAGTGAGGCACAGTGGTTGGCTTGACAAAACTGGAGTTTACCCCGACGCCTCTAGCTTTGATCCGGTGCCTGTACACCTACATATATATATGAGCAGTAAGCTAAAGTCCAGTGAATAACATAATGTGTAAAGGGGTTTAGAATGAATGTCCTTACAGTAATGAAAACAGTTCATTTTAATCAGTATATCAGTTGTTCAGTACGGTAAACAGTCATATGTGGTATATCCATTAGCATAACAGTAAACAGTAGGTCTTAAAAGACCGAACAGTAATAATGGCCATCAATCAGTAAACAGTATTGGTTCCATGAGGGAACCGACAGAGATCTCTGTAACAGTAACAGTAAACAGTAGGTGCTAAGGATGCCACAGTACAGTTCAGAATATAAGACATACATTCATTCAGTAAACAATATTAATTCAGTAAATAGTTCAGTTCAGTGCTCAGAAACTAATCATTTTGAACGTATCTTTACACAATTGTTACTCACAGAGTTCTGGGCTACAGTGAACTAGAGCGTCTCCTCGGAAGCCAACCCTACACAGTTTACAGATTGAACACACACTAAGCTACACAGTGGGAAAGATAATAACTTAATCCCTAAATTGCCTCAGTGTGGTTCTACATCTATATCCTCATTAAGATGCCTTAAACTAGGCCTAAGAATGCCTAGGATGGGATGAGGATGCAAAGATGCACTTTTAAACACTTAACAAAATTTTCAGAAAACAGGGGTCTCGCTCGAGCGTGGCTTTCTTCGCTCGAGCGAGCTTGTCAAAACAGTAGGGTCGCTCGACCGCAGACTTCCTCGCTCGAGCGGTCTGCAAAAATGCAAAAAGTGCTAGATGTTGAAAAACTCCACTCGATGCTCGCTCGACGCTCGCTCGAGCGTAAGACACAGTCCTTCGCTCGAGCGTAGGTTTCCTCGCTCGAGCGTACGCCTGCGCGCACCAAGATTCTGAGAGCTTGAAATTTACGCTCGAGCCACCATTCCTTCGCTCGAGCGGCGCTCAGAGTAAACGGTGGTCGCTCGAGCGTAGAATCCTTCGCTCGAGCGTAGAAGCCAAATTCTGGAATTTCCAGATTTGCCTCCCAAGCCCAAACCAAGCATTCCTAAGCTCAAAACTCGACCTCTTGGGCCCAATTTCTGGAAAACACATTTAAACTCAATATACAACAAGTTTCAAAGCTTAATTTGTGAAATCAAAGCCCAAGGGTGAGTCAATTAAATCCAAATTCAAACCCATTTTCATGAACATAAAGAACATGCAAACATGCATGAATTCAAATTATTTCAAAGCTTCAATTTGATGCTCTAGTGAGCCAATTGTTCCAAAAACAAGTTGAAAACATGGACCATTGCAAAATTATGAACATGCATGTACCAATTTCTATGTAATCAACCTCAAAATGCAAGGATATAGCCATGCATGCAACATTTAAGCTTCTAATGCAACACTTTCAACCATTCCTAGGCTCAATTCTTCAAATTAGCATGAAACATGCAAGAATCAACTCAAAGGCACAAAGAAGAAGATGAATTTCCTTACCTAGGTTTTGAATTAGAGGTATGGAGGCTCAATTGACAATCTACACTTCAATTCTTTAATTCACTAAGCAAATCACAAGGAGGAACTCAACTCTCTCCCTCTATAGTCAGCTATGAGCAAGAAATGGGAGAAGAAATGTTTTGTTTGAGTGTATGTGAAGATCAAAAAGGTTCAAGTAGTGGGCCACTTAGGTGGCATTATGGTAATTAAATCAAGCTATGCAATTTACCCAATTTTAATCTAATTTAATCATACCTAATCAGTTTTCAGATAATTACACCATAAAATCACGTAATTTATGACGATCATGAGACACTAATCGATTTCTGGTTCGGCCGCCGATAGGACCTTCAATTTGCAGTTTAAATAGAGAAAACTGAACAGATAATTAAACACTCAAACAGATAAACATGCAATTCAAACATGTATATATTCAATCAATTCAGTTCAGATCTCAGTCAGTCAGTTCAGTAACTCAATCAGTTCAATTATCAATGATAATCAGTCCTAGTGTAGCAGTAATCGACAGTTTATCGGTAGACAGAGGTGAGGTTTGTTGCATTTTCCTCTGGGGCTTTCCTTACATCTTCCAAGACTGGTTGTTCGGCCACTTCCACTGTCTGTACCCGGTTGCAAAGTTGTTTAGCCTTCAATGCCGCCATGAAGCAATGTTTGGACGCAACTTGATCCCCTGAGATCTGCTCTACTCCATGTTCTGTTGGGAAATGGATGAGCTGGTGGTAGGTTGAAGGGACCGCCTCCATTTGGTGAATCCATGGAAGGGGAAGGTGTATTAATAACTAGAAACTCTATCTGGAGGGTCTTCATTCTTACCACAACTGGCAGCACTATTCTGCCAAGTGGCCATTCTGGCTGTGAGTTGAAGCCTGACTAATGGAGTTGCCGCTAGGGTGAGGTGCTGCTCAGAGAGACCGAGGTTTCTGAACAAGTCATAATACAATATGTCTGTTGCATTGCCTTGATCTACCAGGACTCGTTTTACATCAAACAGTTTCCCAATTCCCACAGTTATAATCAGTGCATCAGTATGTGGGTGTTGTATTCCTTCTAAATCCTTTCTAGTAAACGAAACAGTGCACAAGGGGGATTTGGGTACCGTGCGTACCTTTTTCGATGCGGGCTCTACTGACATGACCTGCTGAATTTGCACAGCCTTAGCAATCTCTTCTTTCAGTGCCTTTTCGCGCTCCTGGGTCGTTGTTCCATGGATTACATTTATTATCAGTCGAGGTGGGTGCTCGATGTTCGGTTCCGGTGGTGGGTTCCCCGGTTTGGCCACTGCTTTATCCTAATCAATGTAGTCTCGGAGGTGTCCCGCCACTACTAAATCTTCCAGGTGTTGCTTTAGTGCTCTACAGTTCTGAGTCATATGCCCCCTCTCTTGGTGATAGGTGCATCTGAGCTTCTGATTACACCGAGTCGGATCTCCCAACATTTTCGACGGCCAAACAAAGAAGGGCTCTCTTGATCTTTTTCAAGATACGATAGATTGGTTCTTTGAATAAGGTCACGACTACTTCATGAGATTTAGACTTATCCACCTCATTCACCGTGAGTCCCCGGTGTTCCCCTCAGTCCGTTCTCTTCTCGTGCCGAGCTATTTGTTCTGCTGATGCTACCTCGATGGGGATCTGGTCATATTCGAGGTGAGCGTACTGCTCAATCTTGGCACGTAGATCTTTCAGTGCTGTGGCCGGGCGCTTGGTAAGTGACTGTCTTAGCTTACTTTCCGGGCGCAGACCATGTTTGAAAGACATAACAGCTACCTACTCACTGCAAACGTTTTCCTCCAGGTCATTGTACTCTTCCTAATACCTCCTAGCATAATTGCGCAGCATTTCTTCCTGTTTCTTTCAGAGACCGAACTGTGTATCCGGCTCTTTCGGGATCGTAGTGTTGGAGACAAACCTGGCTAAGAACTCTTCGGAGAGCTGCTTCCAGTCATAAATTGATCCAATGGGGAGTCGATCAAACCATCGAAGTCCGGATTCTCCCAAGCTGGACTGGAAGACTTTGCACATCAGTGCTTTGTCTCGACTCCATAGGGACATCATCTGTGTATAATGGCTGATGTGCGTCAACGGGTCTGACTTCCCATCGTACGACGTAAACTTTGGCGAGGTGAATTTCTTGGGAGGTCTCATGGCCTCGATTTCCGAGGAGAATGGGGAGGAGACAAGCCTGTCCAACGCTCGATGCTCCCTCTGGTGGATGGTACGATCCAGATGATCTCGACGTTGCTCATTCTGCTTGTTGCCAATCAGCCAAGTACGAAGGTCTTGAGGAGGGTACTCAGTCTGTTGGCTAACCATCTTCTGCCTCTTAGCCCTTCTCCGGCGTGACCCACGGGTGTGGCTGCTCACTGCCTCACTTTGTACCAGGATTGGCTGGCTTTGCTGCCTAGACTCATTTCTGGGGATCTTCCTCACTGGTGGTTCCCTGGACGAGCTTCTCTATCATAGGCGAGAGGGCTCTGCTTCAGTCTTCTTCTCCGTCAGGTCACCGACCACTCTTTTGAGTTGCGCTTTCAGCTTTTATATCTCCATCCCCATGGAGTCTATGATTCAATCTCTGTAATCCTTTTCCAGAAGAAAGTGATGAGAAGAACCTCCAACGAAGGGCAATCGATGCTCAACGGATTCGGGGGTCCGATTATTGTTTCCGGCTGTTCTTCTAAGACTGTTGGGAGTGCCAAGCCTTTTTCCTTTGTCTTCTCCATCTATAGAGTATGTATCGAAGGTGGGATGTCCTCAATCCCTATCGCCGGAACTGAGTGCAGAGCTCAGAGACAAAGCGTCCACGCTCACCGCACCAATTGTGCGTACTGAATACCGCACTTGATAATTGTGGATCGGAGCTCCGCACTTGGTTGGACTGTCCGGGAATTGAGGTCCTACAACAAGGAGTACCGTCAGAGCTGCCCGGCCGGGGTTGGCCGGATAACCCCTCCGATGTGGAAATGAGTAATCGGGGAAGAATAAAGATGCTCCCTAAGTGTAGAGAGTTCAATTTTAGTAAGTAGGGTTCGGCTTAGATCAGTTACCTTTAATGCGAAGTTAGTGTGGTTTATATAGAACTCCTTGCTTGTTTCCCAAGATGGTTTCATGGAGTTCTGGTGCTGCCAAGTTGCCTTTTAGCATTGCCCAGGGTGGGGGACTATCTGGTAGTTGTCAAAGGGTGCATATACTCATTGTGGTCATGCTGATAACAAACTACATTCTTTTTGTTTAACTGTTTCCGTGATTCTAGGTGTAGGGGACCAACTGAGGTGGCAACTTGCATATGCATATACTCACAGCTTCCACGTTTCTCTGAGAGGTTCCCTCAGCTCGGTACCGTTGTGCCTCAGCTCGGCCCAAAGAATGAGTCCTATAGCTCGGCCCTAGCCCAGTATCATGGCTGGACTGGCCTTTCCACTTCGAGTTGAGCCCAAGTGCTTGATGACATGGATGGACTATTAGTAATGGAGTTAGGCTTAGTTGGGTTGTCCACATGCTCATCTAACCCATTTGGATTTGGGCTTAGGAGAATGGATCAGCTCAAGGCTTGGATCCGACCCATTTCGTCTTTAGCCCCTTCAATATTTAATGAAATAGAACAACACATATATTGGCTAATTTTATAAATATATATGTTTAGTAGAACATTATACAATAGAAATGCATTAAAAGTCAATCAATTACCCATGCAAGTGTTTTAAAAGATCATGTCTGTGGTGTGCCTCTTTGGCGGTGCTATATCAAATTATATTTTGAGTTACTTATGTACTTTTATTAAAATTTCTTTGGTCCTACTTTCAATTGTGTCAATTAATTTTTTTACATTTTTTTACATTTTAATGTCAATTTTCTATCCTTCTACCAACCTCATTAGTAGTAGATGAACTTGATTTCTCTATTTTTAATTTTTGTCAATCTCATCAACATAGTTAAACGAAAGGATAATATTAAAACTTAACTTAAAATACTAAGGATTGATTATCAAAATTGAAAGTAAAAAGACTAAAGTGAGATTTTAATAAAAATATAAACTTTATTATACTTTTAAATGGTAAATGCTAACATGTGCTTTCTATGGAATGTTTTAATGTTAAAAAGTGTGTACAATATGTGCTAGAAATACTGAAACAAGATTTATGATCGAATCTCACGAAAACTAAATATTTCAAATCTTGGGGTCATTGGAGGTTTACCTGTTCATTAATTTCAAAGTCCCACGATTAGTTGAGGTGTATGTAAACTGACCCGTATACTTGGTTATCAAAAAAAAAAAAAACCCTAAACATTAGTTATTCAAATTATAAGAGAGATTTTACCTTTTTTTTATTTATTTTTTATTTTTTTAACAATCAGGCAGGGATAAAACAATGTTTTGGATAAATTACAAATATACTCTCCAAGATTTATTTAAAATTGTCCCATGTAATTTGAAAAATTAAAAATACTCTCTAGTTAGAATTTTTTATTTAACAGAATTAATTAAAAAAATTATTAAAAAAATTACGTAAATTATTAATTAAAATAAATATCTAATATCATTAAAAAAAATTAATTGAATTGATGATTTATTAATAAAAATGACTAGAAATTTCAAAGGGTGATATGTAATTTTCCAAATTACGTAAAACAATTTATATTTTTAAACAAATCTAGTAAATGTAATTATAATTTACTCTTTTTTTTTCTTTTTTTTTTAGTAAAACTTAAATCAAAACAAGAAGGGTAATAAAAGTGGTAATAAAACTAACCCATTAGTCTTTGCCAATTTATTCCACCAATTGCGAAATCGTCTTTGAACATGGATGTCAAAGCTGAACTCCAGCTCACTCACAACCTACGAATTTATTGGGTCACAATTGTCTTGGCTGTCGGAAACGTAAGAGAAGGGCCAATAAATATGAAAAATCATGGTAAATTTGGAAATTCGTTTACCTTCAAAATACAATTGCGGTAAATTACATTAAGAGTAATTCTACTTATATCATGAAATGTACTCTTTGGTCGCGTTTGTTTGGTAGATTAGGTTAGATAAGATTATTAGTGAGAAGATGGTTAGTAAAGAGATTGTTAATGTGGAGATCGTTAGTGAGGGGATTAAGTAAAAGTGAATTTATTTTTATTATAATGAGAGAAATGATTAGTGATGAGATTGTTAAATTATTTTTATATAAAATAAAAATTATATATATTTCTATATTAAAAAAAATTCTAAAACAAATATATAAAAAATTTACAATTAATAGGCTACACTTGGGTAAAAAAAAAAAAAAAACTTATTTTTTCAATCCCCTCACTATTTTTTCAATCTCATCCTTTCCCTGGGAAAGCTAAACCCACTATCGTACATCATTGACAATCTCATTGGACTAATAGTCCAGTAGAGTATAAGGCTTACCAAACAAGCCATAGGTGAGGTGGCCTCACTAGCAATCGAATCCCCTCAATGAGTCCGCCAAACAAACATGCCCTTCACACTCATTTTTTTTTTTTTTTTTATATATACAATTTTTCTATAAATCATTTTTTCTCATTACAATTATCATAATACCAAATCTATCCTTATCTTTCCAAACCCAAACCCTAGCCTCCACCCCCCAACCATTACCGCATCACTGTCGTCGCTCAAACATCAAACACCAGCGACCACCCTTCTTGTCATTTCTGACCACTACAACCCTCTTCTCCCCCCTTACTTTTTTTCTTCTTCCTCCGACAATTGCAAGCCTTTTCTTCTTCTTTCTCCGATCACCATCATGCAATCCTTCGCCGTTGCAGCCACCATCTCTCTGTCGCCAACCACCATTTTCACAGTTCCTCACTGTCACAACCACACCCTAGGGTTTTTCTCTCTCTCTCTCTCTCTCTCTCTCTCTCTCTATCTTATTTTCGTAACAGTGGAACATGGTGGGTCTGGTTCATGATAAAGTTGAGAAGCTCAACGGAAAAGGAAAGTGCGAAGCATAGTTAGGTTGCGATGGGGCGACAGTTAGAGAGGAACAAGGAAGAGAGAGGACAGGAGGCAACGGTGGAGTTTGATATCGGAGGTGGCGAAAGAGACAGAGGCATCACCGGCGATAGGAATAAGGTCATTGGTAGTAATGACAATGGTTGTGACCGGCAAAGATGTTGGTGAAAAGTTAGGGGAAAGAATTAGGGTTAGAGTTTGGAGGGGTCTTTTTAGTAATTTTAGACAGGGATAAAAGTGTAATAATTTGCTTTGAAAATATGAGGTGTAATGAATTGTTTTTGTTGCCTAAGTAGAATTTCTCTTACATTCACTTCTCATGATTTAATATATATATATACATATATGTATATATAATTGGTTCTACACTTTTGAGATAATTACACTAATGTCTTTTGAGATTTTAATTAACATAACAATTAGGCCCATTTTTAATCAATAATTTATTATTCATGTGAATAAATAAATTATGCTATCATCTTTTTTCTACTAAAATGTATATTATCTTTATTTATTTTAGTTTCTACCCACTATTCACATTAGTTTCGATCGTTTAGTCTTACTAAAAGAAAGGTTAGTGTAATTATGTAAAAAATATGGAGTAATCTGTGGAGTGAAATGCTTTGGGCGTAACACCTGTCCCATTAAAAGGGCGAATGGCTGAGATCTTCACTCACCAAACTGATGTCATTTTGGTGAGGGAAAACCAAAAAGATAAATAAATAAATCATTTATTATTGAAATGCAAGAGAGAGACAGAGACAGAGACAAAGACAGAGACAGAGACAGAAGCTCCTCATCGTTGGCATCATTGGGGCATCTCCAGCCAACCTCTTCTTCTCATCCTCCTTCTTTCCGTCATCCGTCGTCTACCGTCTACCATCCACCACTCCATTCTTTCCTCATTCTCATCCTCTTCTTCTTCTTCCTACTCCTCTCCTAAAACCCTTATCACTAGCGGGCCTTCATCTCCAGCCAACCTCTTCCTCATTTCCTTCTCTTGCCATCCGCGGGCATTCTCTCATATTCATCTTCCTCTTCCTCTTCCTCGTTCTTTTCTTTTTCTTCTCTTGATCACAACCAACCTCACCTAGATTGTGACCAAACGCTGCTACCATTATTGTCTACTATTGCTGTCATTACCACTCTAAAAATCATAGATCTAGGGTTCAAGTTTCAAAAGAAGAGGAAAAGAAGAGAACAAGCAGATGGCGGGGGAAAGGCAGAGAAGGGTTTCAAGAGACCCACCACCTACATCGCCACTGCCATCACTGCTCTCTAAAAACCCTAGATCTAGTGTGATAACCCTGTTCCGTATTATGCTAATTGATCTTTATTATGAATATGATTATGTGTTTGATATGATTTTGAGTGCCATTTATATGAATATATGTGATTTTGAATTTCTATTTGTTCACCGTAGAAAAATCTGTTTGATTATCTGCTTTAGAATTTAAATTGAAGGCCTTATCGGCCACAAAACCCGGAATTGACTACGCCATTGTGATTAGCGTAATTTTTAGAGCCTACGGTGAAATTTAATTGAAAATTGATTTGGGTCAGAATAATTAGACTCAGAACGATTAATTCAGCACTATTATTAACCTTAATCAATTTGATTAAGTGAGAGTCTATAAAAAGGGACATTATACACTCAACTCCTCTCTTTTTATTTAATTTGGCTGAGATTACTCTAAGGAGAGAGAGAGAGAGAGGGAAAGCAGTTGAAGATTTGAGCAAGAAGCTTGGAAATCTTGAAGATTAACTCAAGAATTGGCTAGAATTTGGGTGTTTGAAGCTCTTAGGTAAGTAAATTCATGGATTTTAGTTTGTAACTTGGTGAATTCAAAGTTGAATGGTGATCAAGAACATGAATTGAATTGATTATAATGAAAATGAGTTGGTTTTGATGAATGGGAAGTCAATATGCACATGCATGTAGGAAATTGCCATGAATTTGTATGTTTGAGCTTGAAATACATGATCCATGTAGAATTGTGGTTAAAGTTCATGCTTTTGATCATCATTTGTATCATCTAAGTTGAAAATGGAAATTGTAGTTCACATGCAAGTGCAATTCATAGAAGCATGAGTGTTGGATGCATGAAATTGAAGTATTGATGATGGGTTTGATATGAATCGTGTGTGTATGTAAGTAATTCATGGAAATTAAGCTTCATAATGTCGTAATCTAGCATTTGTATCATGTTAGAAGGTTTGCATGTGAAGTATAAGTCGTGGTATGCAAGTTATTTGAGTTTGAATGCAAGTTTGAGCCTCAAGAACGGTTCTGGAAAACGCAGAATTTGGCATGTCCGCCCGAGCGGGGAAAGCGCCGCTCGAGCGTGAAATGCGAGCTCCCAGAATTTTTGCAGACATTGATGTCCACTCGAGCGGGGACATTCACGCTCGAGCGGGGAGCCATGTAGTGTGACTTTCAGCTCGAGCGTTCGAATTCACGCTCGAGCGTAAAAATGAGGCAACCAGTATTTTTGCAGACCCGCGGGGTCCGCTCGAGCGGAGGAACCCACGCTCGAGCGAGGACCTCTGTTTCAGAAATTTTGTAAAAGTGTTCTGTGTTTCATTTTCCGTTCTCTTTCACTTCTAACCACTCTTAGGCATGCATTAAACATTATAAATGAGTTGAAAGGATAAGAAAGAAGCCTAAGAGGGATGTATGAATTAAGAACGGATTGAATCGTTTGTTACCCGTATGTGTTATGTAATGTGTAGGGTCGAGCTCCAGGGTGAATCCACCGGCAGAACACTGTGAGTAATATCTTAGTAAAGATATTTTGAAGTATGTTATTTATCCAATTGCTTATTTCCCTATAAGTCTTATAAGTTTGTTAATTTGAATTGTGGACAAATGTTTGCTATGCCATATGGTTGGGCCAAAGGCCGTTGGATACAATTGAATGGGCCAAAGGCCGTATGACGTGAATGAATGGGCCGAAGGCCGTATGACGTGAATGAATGGACCAAAGGCCGTATGACGTGAATGAATGGGCCAAAGGCCATATGATGCAAATGATTGGGCCTAAGGCCGTCGGACAAGAACGATTGGGCCAAAGGCCGTCGGATACGAATGAATTGGGCCCGAGGCCGCTTGATGTGTCTTGAACTGCAATCACTTGACCTATGTGTATATACATATACTAGATAGAAATATGAATTGGGCTCAAGGCCGTCTGATGTATGTTGTTCTAAATACCGTTCGTGTATCTTCTTTATTTGATATTATTTATTGGGCTTTAGCTCACGCTCATTCATGTGTCTGTAGGTGAGCCAAGGGAGGTCCAAACCCAGCCTCAGTGAAGTATGTGAGAAACAGTCAAGGTTTTGAAGAGTCAGCCCCTACGTCTCACGCACGAGACTTGTTTTTGCCCTTTTACTATTTTGTTATATTTTGTCATGTTGGCGAGAACTTTGGATTGCGGTTGTATATAGTTTTGATTGCTAACCATGACTCAAATGATCCTGTTGTGTAAAGCTTATATGTTAACTTTCCTTGATGTGAGTTATTAATGTATGTTTTGTGAAATGTTATGACGTGCCATGTAAGCACAACTCTATGGACGAAAGTTTAAAATTGCTTCCCTTTGGCCTCTTTTCTCTGATAAGTTATGCCTTGTTTGGTTTAAGGCCATAGGTTATCTCATGATTACTGGCCGGTTATGTCCTTAACCCATGGGGGCGGATTCGGGTCATGACAGAGTGGTATCAGAGCACGAGTTAATAACTCACACACTTGTCCAAATGAGCAATTAGCATCTAGAAAAGATCTAGGATGCATTCATGTGATAAGTATAAATCTGAAAAAACATCAAGAACATGTTTAAATACCCTGAAATAAATGATTATGTGCTACATGTTTGTGATTTACTTGCATTGTGAATTATTCGAGTTTGTATGTTGTTTAGTATATGCATACTTGTGAATCTTTTGTATAAAGTATAATGCAAGTCTAATCAGATGGTGAGAACAAGAGGTGATGAGATAGAGGAGTCCTCTACTGCCAGAATAGATAGGATGGAAAGATTGATTCAGGAAATGGCAGAAACATTGAGGTAACAACAGCAGTGGCAACAACAGTGGCAGCAACCACATCCTCTACCTACACCTTTGGCACCACCTGTGCCAGACTTACAGAATGATGACCGAGTAATAGCTCTCGCCAAAGAGTTTAAGAAAATGAAACCACCACAGTTCCATGGGGGATTAGACCCGTTAAAGGCCGAAGCATGGGTTCTCGGCATCGAAAAACTATTTGAAGTGTTTCCTTATACAGAGACACAGAAAGTACTTCTAGCCACCTTTATGCTAGAAGATGAGGTAAAAAGATGGCAGATGTTAATGCGTGAAAATCATAAGGAAGTTGGCTGGACGAAATTTCTGGAAATTTTCTACGATAAATACTTTCCACAATGTGTCTGTGATAGGAAGGTACCGGAGTTCATGGAACTTAAACAAGACAGTATGACTGTAGCTGAGTATGAGGCCAAATTCACGGAGTTGGCCAGGTTTGCACCTCATGTGATCGATACCGACTACAAGAAAGCGAGGCATTTTGAAGGTGGGCTTCGAAGTGATATTTTAGAAAAGGTGAATGTCCTGAACCTGGAAACCTATATTGGGGTACTAGACCGGGCCATAATATCAGAGGCTAACATAGCCAGACAGACTAAACCAACGATAGACTGGAAAGGTAGTAAAAGACAAGGCTTTTTTTCGAAGAAGAAATTTTTGAAGAAGCAGAGTACGGGCTCCTCGAGTACTTCTAATTCTTCCCGAGATACATCCCCAATGTGTAATATTTGTAGTAAAAGGCATCGTGGGGTTTGTTACCATGTGTCAGGAGCTTGTTTTAAATGTGGAAAAACAGGGCATATGGCCAGAGATTGTAATCAGAATAGCCGAAAATTGGCTGCTAGTTCCATTGCATCAATCCCAAAACTAGGAAATACTATGAGATCTACTACCACCGGAGATGCCGTGAGGCAAGGGAGAGTTTTTGTGCTTGTTCCGGGTGATACACAGAATGCTAACGCAATTGTCTCAGGTACTATTTCTATATGTAATCAAGATGCTTTTGTGTTAATTGACTCCGGATCAACACACTCTTTCATGACATGTGCATTTGGATCTAGACTGAGTAGACCTCTAGAATTATTGCCATATATGCTATGTGTATCTGCTCCGTTCGGGGAATCTGTATTGTGTGAATCTATATATCGATTTTGTGACATGCGTATTGAGGATGCTATCCTATATGTAGATTTGTTGCCGTTGAACTTTAGACATTTCGATGTAATTTTAGGCATGTATTGGTTAACTAAATATTGTGCCACCATTGATTGTGTGACAAAACGGGTTGTATTTAAACCACCAGAACATAAAGAAATTGTGTTTGTGGGTAATAGGGTAGTGCCTTCACCTTACTTAATATCTGCAATGAAGGCATACAAATTAATCAAGAAAGGGTGCCAGGGTTATTTGTGTTGTGTGCTATCTGAACAATCTGTGAACGTTGAATTGAACAGTACCCCTATTGTTAGAGAATTTCCAGATGTGTTTCCAAATGAATTACCAAGGGAATTGGTGGACAGGGAGGTAGAGTTTACGATTGAAATTATGCCAGGCACCCAGCCTATTTCTAAAACTCCCTACAGAATGGCTACTGCTGAAATGAAAGAACTGAAAGAACAGTTGCAAGACATGCTTGACAAAGGGTTTATCCGACCTAGCACTTCACCATGGGGTGTACCAGTGTTGTTTGTGAAAAAGAAAGATGGAACCTTGCGTTTGTGTATCGACTATTGAGAATTGAACAAGGTAACAATAAAGAATAAATATCCCCTATCTCGTATTGATGACCTGTTTGACCAGTTACAGGGATCACAAGTGTTTTCCAAAATTGATTTGAGATCCGGGTATCATCAGTTGAAAGTGAAAGCAGAAGATGTTGAGAAAACCGCATTTCGAACAAGGTATGGCCATTATGAATTTCTTGTTATGCCATTTGGGGTAACTAATGCTCCGATAGCCTTTATGGACTTAATGAACCGAATTTTTAAAACCTATCTTGATGAATTTATTGTGGTCTTAATTGATGACATTTTGATATACTCCAAGAATAGACTTGAACATGAACAACATCTGAGGATTGTGTTACAGATACTTAGAGAAAAGAAGTTATTTACTAAACTAAAGAAATGTGAATTTTGGCTGGATGAAGTAATCTTTTTAGGACATGTGATCAACAAAGAAGGGATTTCAGTGGACCCACAGAAGATAGAGGCAATTGTGAATTGGCCTACATCGACTAATGTGACAGAAGTCCGTAGTTTCATGGGCTTAGCCGGGTATTACAGGAGGTTTGTGAAAGACTTTTCAAGGATAGTTGTACCTCTTACCCAACTGACACGCAAAGGGCAACCATTTGAATGGAATGACGAAAGAGAATCTGCCTTTCATGAACTGAAAATAAGACTGACCACTGCACCAGTATTGACATTGCCCACAGGTACAGAAAACTTTGTAATTTTTAGTGATGCATCTTATAAAGGTTTGGGTTGTGTACTAATGCAGAACGGAAGGGTAATTGCCTACGCCTCTCGGCAGTTGAGGCCACATGAGAAGAACTACCCAACACATGATTTAGAATTGGCCGTAGTTGTGTTTTCTTTGAAAATCTGGCGACACTATTTGTATGGAGCAAAATACAAAGTCTACACAGATCACAAAAGTCTGAAGTATTTCTTTACGCAGAAAGAGCTAAATATGCGGCAGAGGAGATGGCTTGAATTGATAAAGGATTATGATCTTGAAATCCAATATCACCCCGAGAAAGCTAATACAGTTGCTGATGCCCTAAGCAGAAAGTCGATGGGGAGTATGGCTTGTTTGCTTACTGAACAGAAAGAGATCTTGCAAGATTTTGAGAAGTCTAAAATTGAAGTGGTATTGTGTGAACAGGGCGGATTGATAGCCGCTATTTCAGCCGAACCGACAATCATTGATGAGATTAAAAAGAAACAAAAAGATGATGAATTCCTCAAGAAAGTGATTGATGAATTTGAGACAAGTCCGAAAGCAGAGTTCAGCATTGAAGGCGAAGTGTTGAGATTTTGAAACTGAATGTGTATTCCAGATATTCCGGAACTAAAGAAAAGAGTTCTAGATGAAGCCCACAAGTCAGTATTTGCTATGCATCCGGGTAATAACAAAATGTATCGGGATTTGAAACAAAGCTATTTGTGGCCTAAAATGAAGAAAGAAATTGCAGAATATGTGTCCAAGTGCCTTCAATGTCAGCAAGTTAAAGCTGAATATCAGAAACCAGGCAGTCTACTTCAACCTCTCCCTATTCCTAAATGGAAGTGGGAACATGTGACTATGGACTTTGTTGTTGGTCTACCTCGAACACCTCGAGGTATGGATTCTATCTGGGTTGTGGTTGATAGACTGACTAAATTTGCACATTTTCTACCTGTCAAAACTACATTTGATGCTTATAGATTGGCTACTATATATGTTGATGAGATTGTCCGTTTACACGGAGTCCCGGAATCCATTATCTTGGATAGAGATCCGAAATTTGTATCCAGATTGTGGAAGAGTTTGCAGAAAGCTATGGGGACAGAACTGAGGTTTAGTACCGCATTCCATCCACAGACAGATGGGCAATCGGAACGGACTATACAGACGTTAGAAGATATGCTCAGAATGTGTGATTTAGATTTCCAAGGGAGTTGGGAAGATTATTTGCCACTGGCAGAGTTTGCATACAATAACAGCTTCCACTCCAGCATCGATATGGCACCATACGAGGCTTTGTATGGTAGAAGGTATAGATCACCAATTTGTTGGACAAAAGTCGGGAATAGAGCTTTACTTGGGCCTGAAATTGTGCAAGACACTTCTAAGAAGATCAAAATAATCCAACAGAGGCTCAAAACAGCTCAGGACTGACAAAAGAATTATGCAGACGTTTGAAGATGACCTCTTGAGTATGAGGTTGGTGACCATGTGTTCATCAGTGTGACTCCGATGAAAGGCCAAGTCAGGTTTGGAAAGAAGGGTAAGTTGTCGCCCCGTTACATTGGGCCGTTTCAAATTCTAGAAAGGCTTGGTCCAGTTGCTTATAGAATTGCTTTGCCACCGGGATTCGAGCAAATCCATAACGTGTTTCATGTGTTAATGTTAAGGGGTTATCTTCGAGACCCGTTTCATGTGATTGATTATCACCAGGTAGCTCTCGATGAAAATATGCAGTACGCCGAATGGCCGGAACAAATCATTGACCGACAAGTGAAACAATTGAGAAGCAAGTCCATCCCGATGGTGAAAGTGGAATGGAAAGAACACTATGGGACAGATGCCACATGGGAAAAAGTGGATGAAATGCGACTACGCTATCCACATTTGTTTCCCGATAAAGGTAAAATAAGTTTGGAGGACCAAACTTCCTAAAGGGGGGAAGACTGTGATAACCATGTTCCGTATTATGCTAATTGATCTTTATTATGAATATGATTATGTGTTTGATATGATTTTGAGTGCCATTTATATGAATATATGTGATTTTGAATTTCTATTTGTTCACCGTAGGAAAATCTGTTTGATTATCTGCTTTAGAATTTAAATTGAAGGCCTTATCGGCCACAAAACCCGGAATTGACTACACCATTATGATTAGCGTAATTTTTAGAGCCTACGGTGAAATTTAATTGAAAATTGATTTGGGTCAGAATAATTAGATTCAGAATGATTAATTCAGCACTATTATTAACCTTAATCAATTTGATTAAGTGAGAGTCTATAAAAAGGGGCACTATACACTCAACTCTTCTCTTTTTATTTAATTTGGCTGTGATTACTCTAAGGAGAGAGAGAGAGGGTCGGCTAGAGAGAGAGAGAGAGGGAAAGCAGTTGAAGATTTGAGCAAGAAGCTTGGAAATCTTGAAGATTAACTCAAGAATTGGCTAGAATTTGGGTGTTTGAAGCTCTTAGGTAAGTAAATTCATGGATTTTAGTTTGTAACTTGGTGAATTCAAAGTTGAATGGTGATCAAGAACATGAATTGAATTGATTATAATGAAAATGAGTTGGTTTTGATGAATGGGAAGTCAATATGCACATGCATGTAGGAAATTGCCATGAATTTGTATGTTTGAGCTTGAAATACATGATCCATGTAGAATTGTGGTTAAAGTTCATGCTTTTGATCATCATTTGTATCATCTAAGTTGAAAATGGAAACTGTAGTTCACATGCAAGTGCAATTCATAGAAGCATGAGTGTTGGATGCATGAAATTGAAGTATTGATGATGGGTTTGATATGAATCGTGTGTGTATGTAAGTAATTCATGGAAATTAAGCTTCATAATGTCGTAATCTAGCATTTGTATCATGTTAGAAGGTTTGCATGTGAAGTATAAGTCGTGGTATGCAAGTTATTTGAGTTTGAATGCAAGTTTGAGCCTCAAGAACGGTTCTGGAAAACGCAGAATTTGGCATGTCCGCCCGAGCGGGGAAAGCGCCGCTCGAGCGTGAAATGCGAGCTCCCAGAATTTTTGCAGACATTGATGTCCACTCGAGCGGGGACATTCACGCTCGAGCGGGGAGCCATGTAGTGTGACTTTCAGCTCGAGCGTTCGAATTCACGCTCGAGCATAAAAATGAGGCAACTAGTATTTTTGCAGACCCACGGGGTCCACTTGAGGGGGGACCTCTGTTGCAGAAATTTTGTAAAAGTGTTCTGTGTTTCATTTTCCGTTCTCTTTCACTTCTAATCACTCTTAGGCATGCATTGAACATTATAAATGAGTTGAAAGGATAAGAAAGAAGCCTAAGAGGGATGTATGAATTAAGAACGGATTGAATCGTTTGTGACCCGTATGTGTTATGTAATGTGTAGGGTCGAGCTCCAGGGTGAATCCACCGGCAGAACACTGTGAGTAATATCTTAGTAAAGATATTTTGAAGTATGTTATTTGTCCAATTGCTTATTTCCCTATAAGTCTTATAAGTTTGTTAATTTGAATTGTGGACAAATGTTTACTATGCCGTATGGTTGGGCCAAAGGCCGTTGGATACAATTGAATGGGCCAAAGGCCGTATGACGTGAATGAATGGGCCGAAGGCCGTATGACGTGAATGAATGGGCCGAAAGCCGTATGACGCAAATGATTGGGCCAAAGGCCGTCGGACAAGAACGATTGGGCCAAAGGCCGTCGGATACGAATGAATTGGGCTCGAGGCCGCTTGATGTGTCTTGAACCGCAGTCACTTGACCTATGTGTATATACATATACTAGATAGAAATATTAATTGGGCTCAAGGCCGTCTGATGTATATTGTTCTAAATGCCGTTCATGTATCTTCTTTATTTGATATTATTCACTAGGCTTTAGCTCGCGCTCATTCATGTGTATGTAGGTGAGCCAAGGGAGGTCCAAGCCCAACCTTAGTGAAGTATGTGAGAAACAGTCAAGGTGTTGAAGAGTCAGCCCCTACGTCTCACGCACGAGACTTGTTTTCGCCCTTTTGCTATTTTGTTTTATTTTGTCATGTTGGCGAGAACTTTGGATTACGGTTGTATATAGTTTTGATTGGCTGACCATGACTCGAATGATCCTGTTGTGTAAAGCTTATATGTTAACTTTCCTTGATATGAGTTATTAATGTATCTTTTGTGAAATGTTATGACGTGCCATGTAAGCACATCTCTATGGACGAAAGTTTGAAATTGCTTCCCTTTGGCCCCTTTTCTCTGATGAGTTATGCCTTGTTTCGTTTAAGGCTGTAGATAATCTCATGATTACTGGCCGGTTATGTCCTTAACCCATGGGGACAGATTCGGGTCATGACATCTGGGGTTAGGGTTTTGGGAGAGGAGAAGGAGGAAGAAGAAGAAAGATGAGGAAAGAAAGAGGCAGTGGACGATAGACAACGGATGGCGGAAAGAAGGAGGATGAGAGGAATAGGCTGGCCAGAGATGCCCCAGCAGTGCTAGTGAGGATGAGCTCTCTCTCTCTCTCTCTCTCTCTCTCTCTCTCTCTCTCGCATTTTGATCTGAAATGGAGAAATTTTTTTGAAAATAGAAGATCTCTGCCATTCGCTCTTTTGTGGTGACAAGTGTCGTGTCCAAACCAATTCACTCTAGAGGATCCTTGCACGTCAAAAACATAAGAGAAAGGCCAATAAGTATGAAAATCAAGGGTAAATTTGGAAAGTAAAATATATATATATTTTTTTGTTATATATCACATGTTATTTTTATCTATTTATAGCACCAAAGTACTGAACAAAATATAATTTGGGTAAATTACGTTCACTTCTCAAGAATTTTAATATATATATATATAATTAGTTTTACACTCTTGAAACAATTATGCTTATCTTTTTTGAGATTTTAATTAACATAATAATTAGGCTTAATCAATAATTTATTATGTTATCATCTTTTTTCTAATATAATGTATATTATCTTTATTTATTTTAGTTTCTACCCACTATCTACATTAGATTCGATCATCTTAGTTTTACTAAAATAGAGGTCAATGTAATTATGTAAAAAAAATGTGAGAGTAACAGTTTTTTTTTTTTTTTCAAACGTGAGGGGGAAGTGAGAGTAAGTTACCCATATAATTTATTTTGAGTAAATTACACTATTAACTTTGAGGTCTGAAAAAAAATATAAAAAATTTCATAATTTTGGTATAATTAGATTGACTTTCCTCTTAAGACTTAATGATCTAAAATTAATGCAAATAATATGAAAATATAAAGACTAATATGGTAAAATATAAATTTCAATGTAAAAGTAACATTATTCTTTCATTAGTATGACAAACGAATTTTTTATTTAAATAACAATTGTCCTTAATTACTTAGCATAATTATATTGAATTCTCTTAAAATTTTAATTTAAATAACACTTGCCCTATTTTCATCAAAAATTGTTGATATTATTAATTAAAAAATATATTATTATATCTTTTATACTGAAATTTATATTCTTACATATTTATACCATCTATATTAATTTTAGTGTCTTGAATTTCACTAAAAGGAAGGTTCGCACAATTAAATATATGCTCTTAATGGAGGATAGCTATAATTTACCCAATTTCAAACTGGCATGTAAATATATGAAATTAATATGGACAAATTTGTGAAGGAGGCTCTAATCTTCCAAACACATTTCCTAAACAAAACCAAGAAAATAAATAATTGCACTAACCAATGCATGGTTGGGAATGCCAGAGTCAATCTGACCCTTCACATCTTTTGTTTTTTACTTTTTTGACTCACATACAGTTTTTCTCCTAAAACTTCGGTCAATATTGGCTAACATAATCAACTTGTCAGAATCAATCTGACCCATCTTTTGTTTTTTACTTTTTTGACATGAATAATGTTTGAGAGCTCGAATTTGGTCCCCTAATCCCTCTAATCTCCAAAGCGACGTCGTTTTGGGATTTTTTTTTTTTTCTTTTCTTTTCTTTTTTCTTCTTCCATGTTCGACTCTGCAACAGCTCGGAGGGAGAGGGGGAGAGAGAGAAGAAGAGGGGAAGAGAGAAGAGATCGTCGACCAGCACGTCACCGCCGATCGCCCAGCCCGTCGCCGCCGTCGCCCAGCCCGTCGCCCAGCTCCGATCGTCGCAGCAGCTCCGCCGTCGCCTCCGGCCCCGCCTCCGCCTCCTCCCACTGTTATGGCCCTCTCCAGTCCACTCCTCCTCCTCCTCCTTCCTCCTTCCTCCTCCTTCCTCCTTCCTTCTCTTCTTCTCTGCTTTTGAAAAAAAAAATCAAGATTAGGGGGATTCGGGGGAGCTCGTTTTCGAGCTCCCTAGCACCGTCGTTTTGACATTTATACCAATCATTATCCTTAAGTTTCGTTTGATATTGATTAATATAATTAATTTTTTTTATATTTAAATTTTTTTAATCTTATTTGGTTTAAATTTTTTTAATTTTTTTAACTGATAGAAAAAATTTAATAATTATAAATTAAATATAATATTTTATCTTATTAACTTATTTAATTTATTTTATTATTTTATATTTTTTTAACCTCAAAATAATAACCAAAGCAGGGCTGAATTACCGCCCAACTTCACCAAAAAATATCAATAATTTACGGGAGCTGTTAAGATGTGCACCTCAATAAGATGTGCACATCATATACACATTTATTTTAAGCCATTAGATTTTTACAAATTAATCTCAACCACTGAATAATTTGATTAGGAATCCTAACTACCTCTTCAACTGGTTACCTTTTTTTCAAATTTCTTCACTTGTTTTCCCAAAGCCCCTCTGTTTTTGAGACACCACTCAGACACTCTTCTTCGCCCTCGAAGACCATCCCTGCGAACACGACCTACCCTCGACTTCGCCTGAAGGTATGTCTCTCTCTCTCTCTCTCTGCAACTTTTTTCTCTCCCCTTTTCTCCATCTCCATTCTATGAAACCCTAGACCACAATCCCTTTCTTTGAAATTGCCCCTTTCACGTTTGTGAACTCACTTGGTTGGTTTATAAAAATAGGAAAATATTAGGTTTAGGTTTTTTATGTTTGTTTGCTTTGGTAGTTGTTTTGATTTCCTTCTGCGAAATCCCCTTTTGTTAACCCCTATTTCCTGTATCGATTCTGGTTTCGCATTCTTCAAAATGCCCCTTTCACGTTTGTGAACTCACTTGGAGTGGTTGGATTCTAAATTTAGGAAAAGATGATATGAATAGCTTTTGTTTGTAATGTTTGTTTGATTTGGTAGCTGCTTGAAGGGACTGAATATAATTTTCTTTTGGTGTGCTTTTGTGTTTGCAGGTATTCATGAAGTAAGTGTGCTACATTTGGATTGGATGTAAAGCCATTCATTGTTTGGTTGTTGTAACAACTCATGTGAATATTTAAGTTCATTTAATTTATTTTCTGGATTCGTGTACTGTGATATCATTTTTTTTATGGTAGTTGTATATATTTCCATTTATTATGCTTGTGGTTTACATTGTTAGATATTTCTGTGTCTTATTTGTAAGGATTTTCTGCTCCCTGCGAGACCAATCGCGATGGCTGAGAGACTGCCACTTCTCTACTACTAGTAGTATTTTTTCCAAGTATTTTAATATCTTTGTTTTGGGTATTGTTGTGTTGTTCTTCTCCTTTCTCCAACCTGAATTTTAGTGCTGAAAGATCCTCTGTTCTCAAATGTTTGTTATTTGTCCTTAAAAACACTCATAATTAGTGGATTACGTGAGAATCTTAGGTGTATAAGAATTTGAAACATATCCACTGATTGTATTCTTATGGAAGTGACAGAATACTCATCATCACTAGGCTAATATAAATGTTGGGCCCCGAATATCAATTTTGAATTACTTTGGAATTCAGAGTAACCTTTCTTAAACATTTGAAATAGAAATCCTAGTTAACATCATAAATGTTTACAGAAGCAATCTTCTGCCTAAGCACTCTTTCCATGGTGCATTTTTGCATCTCTTTTCATGTTTGATATGTTTTTACCCGTGCTATCTTTATACTGAACTTCTTAGTCATTTATTTACCTTGAATTGTTTATTGCAACTTGAACTTCAGGAATATTGGTACCAAAAGTGAAGATGAATATGACTAATGTCATGTGAGAATTGCTCACGGGAGACGAATCTTATGCGATGCATTGTGCTTCCATAATAGGTATGCGCTGATATATCTATCTAGTTTTGTAATATAACACTACTTTTCTCTCTAAATATTCATGTACACGTATGTAGATTGTCAGAGAGATCATTGTTGTGTGTATGTTACTGTTGATGTTATTATCATTGCTGTGTGTATGCTACTGTGTGTATGCTACTGAGATAAAAATTCATAAAAACCCCAAACTCCGTATCTGGTGGAGTATTTATTTTTCCTAAATGACCTTGGTTGGACTCTTGTATTTGTTGCATAACTGGTCTCTTTTTTTTTTTTTTTTTTTTTAGTGTTATTGTCTTGCATATTGCCTGATTTATTAATTCTTTTTGCTTTTATGTATATGTATGAAATGGTTTTTATGAATTTTATTTGTTATTCCCTATTTATTTAAGTTTATATTTTATTTATTAAAAAAAAAACAGAATTCAAAAGGTTTATGACTCGCATCTTTAGGAGTAAAATGCCTCGCCTTGCGCTTTCGCCTTTCAAAACTGTGCTTAGTATTGTGAATCCTGCATTTCAATTCATACACTTGTGCCATATTCCCTTCCTTTGGGTAGGGTCTGTGCAGCTGCATCCCAAATCTCCTTTGTGGTATCCATGAAAAAATAACCACAATTGATTTCAGGCTCTATAGAGTTGAGATGCCATGATATGGCAGCAGAATTCTGGGAGTCCCACTAATCATAAAGTGGGCTATTGTCCCTTGGTTACACAATTTGTCTAGTTACATACCCTATTTTCTCTCTACTTTTGATAAACAACTTGGCTGATTGAAACCAAGACAAATAATTGTGCCCATTAAGCTTTACCATGGTAATTTGTAAGGTAGGATTATGTGTTACAGTTTGGAGAGAAGTAGCCAATGATTGTTGACTGTTGAGAAACCACACTTTATTCTGAGTGTAAGTTGCCCCCCTCTCTTAATGAAGAACCAATGAAATTGTTCCTAAAATACGTCAATGGACATATCTGAAAATACTCAATTTTTTTTGCTACAAGAAAAAATTGGAAAAACCAGAGTAAGGCCTGTCCAATGGAAACACAAAATATATAGGGTAAGTGAGCTCTCCTAGTCGATGACGGAAAGTTTTATCAGATTTGAAGAGAGAATAGAATAAGAATGAAAAAGAGAAGAGATATAAGGTTATATGAAAATAGGAGAGAATGAGAACATTAGGGTTCTCTCCCTTAATTTCTTATATTATACTAATCTATAAAAAATTACAAAACTAACCAACAGCTTATGCAATTGCCACACCATGATGAATTTGAATTAATTAGCATCCCCTAAGTTTAGGCAAGAAAACTTGTGTTTGTTTTCTTTAATACATTGAGTTTTCAGACCATGAGAATCTGGAAAGCATTTATGCATTGTATTGAGCCCAAGAGAACAAAGTTTAGATCAGTCAAAAAAAACCCCACTCGGCAAAAATAGAACAAAGCCCACACTGGAGTTTTTCATCTTTTTCGTAGTTTGGGGAGAGGCCACTGTAATTGCTTTCTCCACTGTTTGAATGTATTATTGATAATCATGTATTTCACTGCTATCTAGTTTGTGATGGAAATATCTATTTGCCTTGTTATCTATGTTCCATTGTTGTTTTGCAGCTTATTGGAAGCCATTGATCTCGTCCTCCAAGGTGCTCAGAGTCTTGTGGTACCAATAAAGTCCAATTCAAGAAGAAAACTACAAAAATCTAGTGGAATTGATGTATCTGTTGCATCTGTTAGAGTACTCCTCTTAAATGACTGGAAACAGTACTGTTATGAGGATCTGTCATTTTCCATATTGATGGATCTGTTGGATCTTATGGAATTGATGTATCTTGTGGTATCTGTTGAAAGCCATTAATTTCATGTGTTATTTGAAGTATCTTATGGCTTTGAATTTTTGATTTCTTTTGAGTATGAATTTGAATTTTGTTTTTTTAGATTTCATTATAATGTATTTGGCTTAGTCTAGTGGAAGATTTGTTTTTTTTTTTTTTTGGAAATTGCATCTGGCCTCCATTGGTATTTAAAATATTGGTAGTATTCAGATTACTTCTGTTCCAAAGCCTGGATCTTTGCCTCTTGTTTCAGATGGAGTGATTATTCAGCGTCCAGTCCCATGGAATTATTACCAAAATGTAGGAACTTCCAGTGAAAAAAAAAAAAAAAAATTTAAGAGAAGCGGACGTCAACATTTTGTGGCGTTTTCAAAAACGCCGTATTATAGTTGTAGCGACAGTTTTCAAACGTTGTAAAGCTATTGCGGCGGCCATATCAGCGACGAAGATTTTAAACGTCGCTGTAACTTTTTATGGCGTCTTTTAGGTTTTTCGCGGCGTTTTAAAAACGCCGCTAAAAAGTGAATTTCCTGTAGTGTTTAATCCTTTTTTTTTCTTTTTCTTTTCTAATAAACAATGAAGAAAGTTGTTACTATCTTCAATTTTTGTCTTATCCAGAATTCCAAATCTGTTTAATTGTAAAACAAAGAAAAATAAGATCCTCATCTTTCTCTCCAGTGAGTTACAAAATTAAGAAAATATTAGGTTTAGGTTTTTTATGTTTGTTTGCTTTGGTAGTTGTTTTGATTCCCTTCTTCGAAATCCCCTTTTGTTAACCCCTATTTCCCGTATCGATTCTTGTTTCCCATTCTTCAAAATGCCCCTTTCACGTTTGTGAACTCGCTTGGAGTGGTTGGATTTTAAATTTAGGAAAAGATGATATGAATAGCTTTTGCTTGTAATGTTTTTTTGATTTGGTAGTTGTTTTGACTCCATATATATAGATATATCTTGAAATTTTGGTTGAGTTTGTGAAATCTGATGTGTGGGTAATTGAATTTTGTACTCATGTAACTGATACGAGACTGCAATTATTTATTTATTGAAATATGTTTATGTTTTTAATTCTTCGTTTCTTCTTATGTTATACTTCTGCTAATGGTGCTTTTGGGTTATCATTGAATGTAATATTCCCCTTCTGAATTAGTAGTTGCATATTTTACCTATACATTTGAGGATTTTTATTGATTGATATGCAATTCTTCTCATGATTGGATGTTGTTGGTGCATTATCTATGCACATATTATTTTAATAGTAATTTTATATTTGTTTGGAATTCCATCATATTGAGTAGGTTCTTATTAATATTCAACTCAATGTAGTACATAATGAATGGCGAAACCAATGATTTTCTATATAAGTTTAGGGAAAAAAAATTCATTCTTTATTATACCAACAGATGCCCAGCATAACCAATGTATAATATTAAAAAATCCAATGGCTTTATTTTGTCCAAGAGGAAGAATAAGAGTAAGAGATAAAGGATTTATACAATAGTGATACACGTCAAATCACATTACTGGAGAAAAGAAAATTGAACTAAACAGCTATTAAAATACAACTTTTTCACAGATATGCTTATACAATCTAAACTACAAATTGAACTAAACAGCTATTAAATTGAACTAAACAGCTATTGAAAGAAGGAAATACAATTTTTGACATAAACAACTATTAAAATACAACTTTTTCACAGATATGCTTATACAATCTAAACTACAACTTGTACTATTAAATAAGACAAAAAAGAAAAAGAGAGAGAGAGAAAGAAAGAAATGTGCTTTGCTTTTATGACGCTGAAAACAACATATTTCCTTAATGTTATGTTTGGATCATGGATTTAGTTAAGGATTTGTAAAAAGAAAGGGAATAAGTGCGTGAAATGCAATCATATTTAATTCACATTTCACCTACATTTATCTTTTTTCTTCTAAATTTTTACTCAAATTCATGATCCAAACACAACATAATGGTTCTATGAAGACAAGAAAACCCAATAACAATAACCCAAATCCAATCGTCAAATAGATGAATAGGCTGGATACCGAGTTATCAAAAAAATAATCCAATAGTCCATCTAATGAAATAATCTTTTTTTGAGCCGAATACGCCCAAAACTTAGTCGAAAAAGGATGTTTCGGGAGCGAAAATTCAAAACAGCCCCCAAACCACCATGTGACTCACATGGATAGTTTCCCCATGACAAATAGGACTTGCAACAACTGACGGAATGTAATCCGGACCCGTAGGTTGGGAGTTAGAGTCGAATACGCCCTAAACTTAGTCGAAAAAGGGCGTTTCGGGGCGAAAATTCAAAACAGCCCCCGAACCACCGTGTAACTCTCACAGACAGCTGCCCTATGACAAATAAGACATGTGACAACTGACGGAACATAATTCGGACCCGTAGGTAGAGAGTTAGAGCCGAATACGCCTTAAACTTACTCGAAAAAGAGCTTTCCGAGGGCGAAAATTCATAACAGCCCCCGAACGACTGTGTGACTCTCACGGACAGCTTCCCCATGACAAAGAGGACTTGTGACAACTGACGGAATGTAATCCGGACCCGTAGGTTGGGAGTTAGAGCCGAATACGCCCTAAACTTAGTCGAAAAAGGGCGTTTCGGGGGCAAAAATTCAAAACAGCCCCCGAACCACCGTGTGACTCTCACGGGCAGCTTCCCCATGACAAATATGACTTGTGACAACTGACGGAATGTTATTCGGACCCGTAGGTTGGGAGTTAGAGCTGAATACGTCCAAAACTTAGTTGAAAAAGGGCGTTTCGGGGGCGAAAATTCAAAACAGCCTCCCAACAACCATGTGACTCTCATGGATAGCTTCCCCATGAAAAATAGGACTTGTGAGAACTGACAGAATGTAATTCGGACCCGTAGGTTGGGAGTTAGAGCCGAATACGCCCAAAACTTAGTCGAAAAGGGCGTTTCGATGATGAAAATTCAAAACAACCACCGAACCACCATGTGACTCTCATGGGCAGCTTCTCCATGAAACAACTGACGGAATGTTATTCGGACCCGTAGGTTGGGAGTTAGAGCCGAATACGCCCAAAACTTACTCGGAAAAGGGTATTTCGAGGGCGAAAATTCAAAACACCCCTCGAACCACCGTGTGACTCTCACGGGCAGCTTCCCCATGACAAATAGGACTTGTGACAACTAACGGAATGTTATTCAGACCCGTAGGTTGGGAGTTAGAGCCTAATACGCCCAAAACTTACTCGAAAAATGGCGTTTCGAGGGCGAAAATTCAAAACAGCCCCCGAACCACCGTGTGACTCTCACGGGCAGCTTCCCCATGACAAATATGACTTGTGACAACTGAAGGAATGTTATTCGAACCCGTAGGTTGGGAGTTAGAGCTGAATACGCCCAAAGCTTAGTCGAAAAAGGGTGTTTCGAGGGCGAAAATTCAAAACAGCCCTTGAACGATCGTGTGGCTAACACAGACAACTTCCCCATGTCAAATAGGACTTGTCACAACTAACGGAACGTAATTCGGACCCGTAGGTAGAGAGTTAGAGCCGAATACACCCAAAACTTAGTCGAAAAAGGGCGTTTCGGGGGCGAAAATTCAAAACAACCCCCGAACCACCGTGTGACTCTCACGGGCAGCTTCCCCATGACAAATAGGACTTGTGACAACTGACGGAATGTTATTCGGACCCGTAGGTTTAGTGTTAGAGCCGAATACGCCCAAAACTTACTCAAAAAAAGGCGTTTTGGGGGCGAAAATTCAATACAGCCGAATACGCCTTGTTATATTATATTAATTTATTGAACGTACACAATTGTGTTATATTATATTTAAGCTTTCATGCAAGTATCAAACTCTGAATGGTGTTTCTGAGGCCTTGTGCTTCATGAGATATCAGGTATTCTTTCTTTGATGAATCGTTTATAGGTGTCTCAACATACATTTCTACGTATTTCCTTTTGTGATTGAACTTTATTTTTGTTATTTTTTTTCTCACATGTTCTAATATCCTGAATGAAACGGCACTATCAGACATTAATAAGTAAGGATAGTTTTATATCCAATCGAATGATTCAAGTGCCTTTTGCAAACAATTAATGAGGAAGTTGGTAAAAAGAATACTTTCTATTCACATTTGGCTTTTATATTTTAGTAGCAAAAAATGTGAGAGTTTAGGTGACTAAATTTTTAGTAGCCAAAACAAAAACTATTTGCCGACTAAAATTTTAGTAGCCAAAACACTAGTATTTACTTTAAGCGACTAATATATTTAGTAGCTAAAAACATTTTCCGCGACTAAATATTTGGTCATTAACAATAATTGAGGCTTTTGGCGACAAAAAAATTGGTCACCGAAAATGTATTATTTAATTTTTTTTTCAACCTTTTGGTGACTAAATATTTAGTCGGCAAATGAATACATTTGGCGACTAAAATAAGTTTAGTCGCCAATTAGCTTTCCCGACTACTCTTCGGCTACTAATTCTGCGACCAAAAAATTTAGTCGCTAAAGGCTTTCGGTGACTAAAAATTGACTTTTGGCGACTAAAAATTTAGTCGCCAAAAGTGAAAATTCTTGTAGTGGTATGATTCATTAGTAAAAGTTATGACATTTTGTTAATCTTATTATGATTGTGGAGAAAAAAAGTTGGGGTTATGATTCATTAGTAAAAGTTATGACATTTTGTTAATCTTATTATGATTGTGGAGAAAAAAGTTGGGGTTATGATTCATTAGTAAAAGTTATGATTTGTACTACCAAAAGTTATGATTTGTCGTGGTGAATCATAATAAAAAATGTTACGATTCAAATGTTATGATAATTAATTACAAATAACTATATTTGTTATGAGTTGTCATTATATTATTATGATTTATAGTGTCTTTGTTATGACACTTTGGTAAATATTATGACATTGTTATGATTCATTGTAGTATTGTTATGATATTTGAAAAAGAGTTATGATTCTTTCTGTAACCTGTTACATGACCGGCTTAGTAGGTCACTTTTTATGATGTGGCACGATATGGACCACACAATAAGTGCATATCATATGCCCTTTTATAAGGTGCACATTGTAGACTTTCCCATAATTTACACATTCTTTTGTTAGAAAAATAATGCTCTTTAAAATATAATTCTTCTTGTTAAAATAATTATATAGAAGATTGGAGGAACTGAAATTCGTAATAAAATATTTTGATTGACAAAAAAGAATAAAATTATTCACATCAATTAATATATTAATTAATATATTAACAGATAATGTAACATAATTTTAGAAACTTTAGATTTTTTTAATTTGTATAATATGTGGGATTCATACTTTTAAAATGATAATATTATAATATATGTTGATATACTAATTGATATATTTAGCACCCTTGGACAAAAATAAATGAAATTGAGAGTACTGTTGTATTGTTAATCTTTCTAAATGCCAACCGATGTACTAGAAATACAGATAAAATTTAGAGAATAAGTTACAAATATAAAATAAAAAATGAGTTCTATACATGGACTCCATGAATTTATACATTTATAAATATCTAAACTTACTGAAATAGTAAAATTAACTAGGAGAAATTACAAATCAATGTAATTATAAAAAATAATTATAAATTAATGATAAATTTTATCAATCTTAATAATTAAAAATATAAAATTTTCCAAGTATTTATAATTTCTTTTTAAAAAGAAAAAATTGTTAAAAAGTCCAATTTAATGAGGGTATAAGACATTACGTGTAGTGGATATTTTTTTTGTTGCTGAAAGGTTCACCCTTTGTGAAATAGTTTGGTGAGTTTTGGAGGACATTTTGTTTTCAATTTTATTCCTTAATTTATCTGTTGACTTTTTTTTATATGTTGACATTCGTTGACTATTTGTTCAAATTTTTTTCCTATCTGTTCAAAATTTTTCTCTATATGTTCAAAAATTTTCCCATCTATTCAAATTTTTTCCCTCTACCTATTCAAATATCTGTCCAAATTTTATTATCTGTTCAATTTTTTCACTTATTTGTTCAATGTTTTATCTGTTTAAGATTTTTTTTTTTTTTATCTATTTAACTTCTTTATCTGTTCAAATTTTTAACATATTTTATTATCTATTGAAATCTTTCTTCTCTCTTTCATTCTTATCTATTCAACACAAAAATAAAACAAAAATAAAAAATTATCTGTTTGATTTTGATCTTCATAGTCATAATCTTCATCATCGTAAGCACCACCCTTTATCTATTCGAATATGTCTAAATTTTGTTATCTGTCTCATTTTTTTATCTGTATAATTTTTTTTATCTATTCAAATTTATTTTTTTTTTATTGAAACAAATCTGAATAGATCTGATCTTTTATTTTATTTGTTAAAATTCAACTATTCAACAAATCTATTCAATGGATCTATTCAAATCCACTATTTAGAAGAAGAATCAAGTATTGTTTGTGTCCCACAACCATTTTAGTGCTAAAAGAGATTGTTCCTCGACACTTTGGATTTTTCTTGCCAGCCAAACAAAGGAAACGAGGCAAATCTATGTGGATCTAGAAGAGAAATATGATTTTGCAAAATGTTTTTGGTGCATTAATTGAAGTTGTTAGGATAGAAACATAGCTATGTTGTTTTTGCATGTAACAAACAAAGTTCTCACACTATTTGGTTGGATATGTAGTAAATTTCCAACCTATCTATACTAATGGAATTCTCAACCTATGTACAAAATGTAGGAAAACACACACATATATAATATAATCATATGTGTATGGATAAATAGCGGAATAAAATTATACTAACCTCCTCCAGCTATTGTTGAATGAATCTTCCAAAAATACACCTACAGCAAGCAAGGGATGTGGAAAATGGAGGTAGAATAAAAACGAAGAGCTAATCCATCAGACTCGTCATCATCAAGTGATACATACATACAACAAGAAGTTAGATCCAAAAAAAAAAAAAAAAGTATCTGTGGTAGAGAGAGAGAGAGAGAGAGAGAGAGAGAGAGAGCTAGATCGGAGAACTTGTCGGGGATGGTGTAGAACTAGCCGGGGGTTAAGGTTCCAGCAGCAAACTTCCAGGCAGCATATTCCATGGTAGCGATAGAGGCGAAAGGGGTTTGCATGGGAGACAGAGAAGAAATAGAGTAAGAGAGAGTAGAGGGAAGAAAGAGTGAAAGGGGGAGTGTAAATGTTAGGGTAAATGTAAATGGTACCGTGTTTATGATATATATATAATGATATTTTGGTCATTTTGCTTAAGCTTGTCCTTTCAGATAAGGTATTTAAATACCTGATCTTTTAACCAAACAAAATTAAAATTTGAATTTATGAACCGAACGTCCTTTCAAAAATTACATTAAATTATAATTTTTCTAATTAACAATACCACCCTCTCATCAAACTTGTCATCCTTTCCAATTGCCAGAAGTAATTCTCTCATATATATTGCCATAATCCAACATAATACAAGAACTCATGCAATTTATATAATCTCATTTCTTATTCTATGTAATGTTAAATATTGATATAGATCTTAGTATTATTAATCTTAATTAATGTTAAAAATTCTGCATATCAAATATATCTTTAAGCAATTATAAAATAGGATTGGGTTTCACTCAAGTTTACATTTGAATTTAAAAGAATTGTTCAAGTTTGTGGGCTCATCATGTGTCCTGTTTTGATAATCTAAGTTGATCATTTTGTAAGATTTTTTATATATATCATTCATAAAAAATATTTTTAAAAAAAAATGAAATTGATTCAGTAATCATAAGTTTTTCATTTATTACATTTGTCTACAAAAAAAAATGTGATTTACTTTTAAAAAACATACATTTTTTTTTCCCTTTCAAAAACACACTTGTCTTCTATTTTTTCAAAGACAAACAAGGTAAAATTTAAAAAAAAAAGAAAAAAAAAAAAAGATACGATTATCAGACTGAATTATATTTTTCCATTGAATGATATACAGAGGGTCCTACAAAATAAACGATTTGAATAATTAAAATAGAACTAGTGATAAACCTCTCGAGCTTGAGCAGTTCTCTCAAATTCAAATTTCAAACTTAAGAGAAATTGAACCCTTTAAAATATGGATTAGCCTTCTGTCAAGTATAGGTCTTAACTTGAGAGAACTTGAAGGTCACGGTAGTCATTTCAATAATCTGAACTGTTCATTCGTAGGGTCTTCAATATATATCATCTATGAAACAATCAAGTTAATCTGTTAATCCTATCATTTTCATTTTGTTGCATTTGTCTCCAAAAAAAATGGATGACAAGTGTATTTTTAAAAATATAGATCATTCATTTTTTTGGAGATAAACACAATAAAATAAAATGGCTATGATTATCGAATTGACCTAATTTTTTTCATGAATGACATACATAAAGGGCATTATGAAATAAATGATTTGATTCATTGAAACAGGACATGTAGTGGATTCCACATGCCCTTAAAATTTAAACTTGAAAAAATCTCATCTCAAAATGACTACAATTTAAAGACACCTACATCTATAAACACAAATGTATAATTAATATAATTTTATTAAGGGGAAATCACACTCTGGTGTCCTTTTAAAAAAGTTCAAAATCATTGAAAAACTTATGAATTTAATTATTAATAGAGATAATTATTGAAAAGTCTAAGGTAGGAAGGGTATAAGATATTATGTCCCATGAATATTTTTTGTTAGTGAGAGATTTACCATTTATAAAATAATTTAGCAAAGAAGTCATTTTATTGTTCTAGAAAAATATTTTTGCTTCAAATTTTACACATTGATTTATTTTTTGACTTTTTTTATCTGTTTGACTTTTTTTGACTATCTTTTCAAATTTATATCTATCAGTTCAAATTTATATCAATTTGTTAAAAAAATTTTGTCTATCTATTCAAAAAAAATTTAACTATTGTTGATTTTTTTTTTTTTTTTTTATCTATTGAATTTTTTTAACCTATGTGTTGTTGTTTTTTTTTTTTTTTTATCTGTTGATTTTTTAACCTATTTTTTCTATCAATTCAAATAGACACCATTTTCAAAAAATTTCTATCTATCTGTTCCTCTCTCTACTTCTCTTTTCTCTCTCTATTATCTGTTAAAATTTCCCAAACTTTTTGTTTCTTATTTTTAATCTATATGTTGAACAAAAACCCGAAGAAAAAAGAGTATTATCTGTTGAAATCCTAATCCCAAGCAAAACAACAATGACAACAACATTTGAGGAAATGAATACACTGAGCCACTATTTGTTGCAATCATCATCATCAACAACAACAACAACATCTCTCTCTCTCTCTCTCTCTATAGGAATGAAAAAATAAAAGAGACAGAGACCACAAGATTTGCTTTGAACTACCAAAACTAGATTTATGAATATATACGATCAAATCATGAACAATCAAGATCAAATCCAAGGCATCTCTGAAAATCAATCCACTTGAACGAAATGGAGAGTATGGAGGAGAGAGATAGAAAGAGAGAGAGAGAGAGAGAGAGAGAGAGAGAGAGAGAAACAGTCTATTTTTCTCTATAAAGAGAGAGAAACAGTCTATTTTTCTCTATAAACCTTATAGAGAAAAATAGACTGTTTCTCTCTCTCTCTCTCTCTCTCTCTCTCTCTCTCTCTCGCGTGCGCGCGCAGCTTCTTACACTTCTTCTTCTTCACACCCTACTATTTTTGACATTCCTCAAGCTCAATCCCTCTTCACCAAACAACTTTCTCACTCCCAAAACCATCTTCTCCGATTTGGTCTTTCTACTCAGTATCCCAAACCAAGCCTCTTCAATCAATTCCAACGAGGCCAAAGAGCTTAGGTCCTGGCTTAAATTCCTTATCCATTTTTTTTCTATTCCCCGATCGCATCCCCTACTTCATGGACTGAGTTCTGCTTCTACCGATTCGATCAGTAATCAAGAATGGAATGAACAAAATGAGCATGTTTGATGGCGACCAGAGTCAGTGATGGAGATCGCTCGCTTTGCCGCGGAATCCAGTGGTGATCTGGATTGTAGGTATCAGAGAATAATGAGGGTTCTGGAGTGGAGAGGATGAAGAGAGAGAGAGAGAGGGAGAGAGAGAAAGAGAGAGAGAAAGGAGGCTGAAGAGGAGAGAGAGAATGAGGTGTTGCGGCAATGCTGTGAGGTGGTGGAAGAGGGAAGAAGAGGAGGTGCTACGGTGGTGGTTCTCTGGTTATGGCCATTCTTGATTCATTAGAGAGAGAGAGAGAGAGAGAGAGAGAAAGAGAAAGAAAGAGAAAGATTTGAGGAGAGTGAGGAGAAAGAGAGATGATAGTCTAAGATTTGAAGGAAATGCAAGAAATAGTGCGTGAGGGAGGTAGTGCAGATATTTTGGTTATTTTTCATTGAGCTTGACCTATTTGAGTAGCTAGGTAGGGGTGTAAACTTGGCCCGGCCCATGTCGGGCCCAGGCCCAAGGGTATTCAGGCATTGGGTGGACCGGATGGCTGGGCATCGGGCGGGACTGACCAATTTTTTTATTTTTTTTAAAATTTTTCTACCAAAATTTTATTATTTTCCATTAAAAAGACATTGGTCCTTGGGCTGGGCCTTGAATGGGCCTTAAGTGGGCTAATGGGCTGGGCCATGGGCTGAGCCGGGCCAGGCCAGGCAAGCCGGGCTTCAAAATAATGGCCCAGTCCTAGGCCTAGGAGCTCGGGCTGGGCTCGGGCCCAAGCCCAAACGGGGCAAGCCCACCTCTAGTCGCAGGCCATTTTTACACTCCCATAGCTAGGCCTTTGCTAAGGAAAATTTATAGCGATTCCGGTTTTAAATCGACTCTTATTGCATTCCAGACTCAGGCTTATTGTTTCTGAATGTCGTTCATTGTCGTTTTTCTCCTTATGCCTCCTTAAATGTGGTTATTGAATTGTAGTTGTGTGATTGAAACAGGTTGGTTGTTTGATTTTTCAAACCTTTATTGTCCAGATTTTTGGTCCTCCACTCAAGCG
Organism: Camellia japonica; assembly: GCA_030407325.1. Classification (NCBI taxonomy): domain Eukaryota; kingdom Viridiplantae; phylum Streptophyta; class Magnoliopsida; order Ericales; family Theaceae; genus Camellia; species Camellia japonica. The sequence continues at coordinate 110,425,146 of JAPPVO010000007.1, forward strand.
GCCATTCTTGCACTCGAGCGACCATTGCAAACTCTCAGTATTTTTACAGACCTGTAAAATACTGATGGAGTGTATTCTACGCTCGAGCGGCATTTCCTATGCTCGAGCGGGTGGACGCTTTAGTGTCCAATCTTGAGTTGAGCGATGTCTTTCATCTGCAAAACTTCTGAAATTGTGCATTCTGCGCTCGAGCGTCACTTCTTACACTCAAGCAGAACAATGTGTTTGATGCTCAAGCGTCATTTCTTGCGCTCGAGCAGACTGCATGTATATCAATCCATGAAGATGACTTTTTAGTTAACTTTTTCATTCCTCTCTCTCTCTAAAACTTTTCAAAAACCTAGATCTTGAGTTTCTCTCTCTAAAACTCATCATGTCTCTTCTATTTCTCCTAGATCCATTGGGATCTTCACCATAGTGCCTTTGAGAAAAAGGTAGAGCGCCTCAAAAGCTTCGTTTTGATCCGAGTAGAAGTTGGTTTTGACGTCTTTGAAGTTTCTCCTTTATTGCTTTGGTCTTCTAAGCTTGAGGTAGGGATTTTTCTACACTTTCATATGGTTTTTAACTTAGTTATTGGTTCTTGTGTGACAATAGTGGGATTTGGGAGTATGTTGAACAAACCCAGGGTTTGGGTTAAAAATCAAAAGAGGGGTTTCTATATGAATATGTTATAATGGATTATGGGGTTTGAAAATAAGTTTGTATTGTGGCAAAATAGTTGACTTTGGCATTTGGGTGATATTTGGGAAAGGGGGAAGCTTGCCGTAAAATGTTACAAATATTTATTTTGTATAAATAAATGGAATTGGTGTTGTAAAAATCAAAATTGGATGAATATTGAAATAAACGGTGGGTTGAAAATATATATCAACTCACACCCATGGAAATTTGAAAAAATTATCTGTCTTGAGATTGAATATCTGTTTAGAAATATCCATATTGGGCTATCGGTGGAGAATAGCTATGATTTTTGTAGAAATTGCATAATGATTAGATGAATTGAAACTAATCTATTGTTAGTTGCCATTGAATATGAGCATGTTTTAAATACATTGTATATGTTTGATTATTTGGGAAGAGAAGATGGATGCACTCCATTATTTGGGAGGAGATAGGAGATGAAGTCCATTGAAATTAAGTTGGCCGAAGTGTCCTGAGCGAAAGTCCCGAAACCGCGCGTATACATTGGTGTCGATTCCTGCAGACAAAATTTCCGTAAAATGACTTATTGAAGTGTTTGTGTGATAATTGTGTTAATTGGAGAACCATTGAGTTGTAGTCTTAGTTGAGTTGTTGAAAGATAATGAAATTGACTCATGGATTGAAATGAATTAAAGGACAATGGGTTAAGACATGAATTTGGTACTTTATGATTATATAAAATGTGAATGTTTTGTCACAGGCATTGTATACGCACATGGTACTTATATCTTTGTTAAATCTCATATATTGTGTTAGATTGTTCCTATTAGGCTTTGGCTCACCCTATTTGAGGAAAACCACTTTTTGGTGTTAATGATATGCCTCTGCCAAGGCAATAGCTTGGAGGGACTTTTGAGAGCAAGAGCTTCTTTCTTTTGTTGTATTTATTTATTTATTCATTTATTTATTTTGTATAGCCAAGGGCTTTAATTGTATTGAGCTAGGCTTACTTTTGTCATAACCAAGCAATGACTTGGAAAGATGTAAGCCCATAGGGCATATGATTATCTGTTTAGTTTTCAATTCTTTTATCATTACAACATATGCTGTAGATTCAGGATAAACAGTTTGTGAATGTATATCGCATGTGTTATATTTTGTATACGGACTCTGATGAATGAAAGTATATTATTTCCATTATTTTTCCGCTTATGGATTGAATTCATTGTATTATTTTGGGGACGTCACAACTTGGTATCAGAGCGTACTGGGTTAGAATACTTTGGGTACGTGGAAAGTGGTTATTACCACAATGAGTTTGTCTAACTTAGTTGAGACGTTAGTATGTATTATATGCTTATTAGATAACATGCTTATATGAGTATATGGGTATGAGATTTAGTTCCTAAGATATTGATTGGGTCTACGGGCTTTTAGAAGTCCTATTAGAAGAGCATTTGATCACTGCTGTTTCTAATTGGAACTTTGCCAATGCTGTAGGACGGTCATTATCTAGGAAGGAAATTCGTATGCGTTTACGTGACTATGTGCTTATATGGAGTGAATTACTGTTGTCCATCGCATTAGGACTCAAATGAAATAGCTTCGGCACATTTGTAAATGTGCTAATTCCTTTTGTTACCTTTATTAGGATGTCAAGATGTGGACGTGGTGGTGGTAGGCGTGGTAGGCCTAGAAGGCATGAGATGCCTCTATCGGAAGATATTCCGGCACAGGAGGAAGAGGTTGGTCAGGCCAATGTGGCCGAACCAATTGGTCAATAGGCCATGGGCACCTTAGCTCGTGAAATGGTTGAAGCATTGCGGGAATCCATGGACATTCTCAGGGTTAAGAATCAAGTCCAGGCCCAAGTAGTTGAGGTAGGGCCGTCTTTCTTAAAGAGAGAGTTTTTCCAGTCAAATCAGGATGAGTTTTGGGGTGATCCTAAGGAGCCACTAAAGGCAGATAAGTGGCTAGAATAAATGGTGAAGACGTTTAAGATGCTTAGCATCGAGGACGGGGGCTTGAGAGTGACCTTGGCGTTCTTCCAGCTAAAGGGAGACGAGGGTCAATGGTGAAAGCATGCGCGGGGACGTATTGGAGGAACTTGTAAGGATTTCGTTGATGCCTTCCAGGATAAGTTTTTACCTCCCATAGTTAGGGAGAAGTTGAGAGACCAGTTCTCTAAGTTGGTGTAGTTAAACACACCAATGGGCGCCTTGTAGAAGCGGTGGCCCATCTTGAGACCATCATGCAGATAGAGAAGAAGAGAATGAAGGGCTCTAGGAAGAGTCAGGATAATCAAGAGGACAACAAGAGGCCTGGGTTCTAACCCCCAGGCATCCCAAGGAGCTCAGTCGAGGTCCACTTTTCCGGTACGGAGTCCGGGTTTTGGGAGAGGTGGTCACGGGGATTTTACTTGTTTCAAGTGTGGTCAGTTCCCCAACTTGCCCGCAAAAACGAGGAGGGCAACGGTCTGTTTCGCCTTCGACTCGTTCACAGGGCCAGAGTCAGGGGAGAGGGCAGTTACTCACATATTATCAATGTGGGCAGGCATGGCATTTGAAGAGGTTTTGCCCACAATTGGGTGACACACCTGTTGTGTTTGGTTCGAGACAGACACAGCCACCAGCCAGCACAGTCAGCTCAATCCTCGAAGGCCAATCAGGGAGCCTCATCGGCTCAGTCAGTGCATCAGACCTATGCTCAGAGATGTGACCAGAGACCAGAGACCTACAGGGCGCGTGTATGCTGTTATCGCGCCAGATCTTGTACCAGCGCCCTTGGTAGTGAGAGGTACCTTCTTGTTTTGCCATTCATTTGCTAATGTGTTGATTGATACAGATGCATCCCATTCATTTATCTCATCTGCATTTGCATCAATTTTGGGGTTGGAGTTGGCATAGTTAGCATCTCCTATTTGTGTAGAGTCACCTATTGGTGGTGAGATTATCTTAAAACAGGGATGTCGGGGTTATGACATAGAGGTTGCCGGTCGTCGGTCGTCGGCTTCCTTTTGCATTTGTATTGCTTGATATGTCTAGTTTTGATGTTATTTTGGATATAGACTGGTTAACATCATACTAAGCTGTTATAGATTTCTACTGTCAGAGGGTTACTGTATGTACCTTGAGCAGTGACTACTTTTATTTCTTGGGGGACCAGGTGGATAAAGTCTTATCACCAGTGTATGATCCGCGTGGGCAGAGTGAACTTAGTTGCCTTCTTGCTAGCTTCTTGAGTAGTGAGTGTGATGAAGTCTGGGTGGAGTTCCCAAGGGTAGTTTGCGAATACCCGGATGTCTTTCCTGAGGATCTTACTAGTTTACCACCCCACCAAGAGATCAAGTTCTCTATTGATTTAGTGCCTGGCACGGCACCGATTTCCATGGCACCATATAGATTTGCACCTGCCGAGTTGAGTGAGTTGAAGATTCAACTCCAAGAATTGTTAGATAAGGATTTCATCCGCCCTAGTACTTCACCTTAGGGAGCACCGACCCTCTTTGCTAAAAAGAAAGATAAAGCGTTGCAACTTTGTATCAATTATCGAAAATTGAACCTGGTAACTGTCAAGAACAAGTACCCAATGCCTCGTATAGATGATCCATTTGATCAGTTAAAGGGGTCTTGTTGCTTCACTAAGATAGACTTAAGATCGGGTTATCACCAGTTGAGGGTAAGGGAGGAGGATATCCCGAAGACGACATTCCGTACATGGTATGGCCATTACAAGTTTCTAATGATGCCTTTTGGGCTAACCTATGCTCCAGCTGTGCTTATGGATTTGATGAACCGGATCTTCTATGAATTCCTAAACCGTTTTGTGGTCGTCTTTGTGGACGACATCCTGATTTACTCACCCTCTGAGGAGGAGCATGAGGAACACTTGCGAGTGGTGCTTAAGTTGCTTAGAGCCCATAAACTGTATGCTAAGTTTGGGAAATGTGAGTTCTAGCTGAGGAAAGTTAACTTCTTAGGCCATATGGTATCCAAATAAAGGGTGACTATAGATTCATCCAAGATAGAGGCAGTGCAAGTTTGTGCACAACCTAAGAATGCTTTTGAAATTCGTAGTTTCTTGGGGTTGGCCGGGTATTACCGTCAATTTGTAAAGGATTTCTCTTGGCTAGCCTCACCTTTGACTAGGTTGATGAGAAAAGAGATCAAATTTGTGTGGAGTGAGACTTGTGAGAAGTCGTTCCAAGAGCTTAAGGTTAGGCTTACCACTGCTTCGGTATTGATTATTCCGGAGAGGGGATTGGGCTATTCGGTGTATTGTGATGCCTCACGGGAAGGTCTGAGTTGTGTTTTGATGCAAGAGGGAAAGGTAGTAGCCTATGGCTCACGGCAGTTGAAGACACATGAGAGAAATTATCCTACTCATGACTTAGAGTTAGCAACGGTGATATTTGCCTTGAAGATTTGGAGGCACTATCTGTATAGTGAGAGATTTGAGGTGTTTTCTAATCACAAGAGTCTGAAATATCTGTTTACATAGAAGGACTTGAATTTGAGACAGAGAAGGTCGATGGAGTTCATAGAGGATTATGATTTCGAGTTGTATTATCACCTAGGAAAGGCCAACGTTGTGGCCGACGCTTTGAGTAGGAAATCAATTAGTAGTGTAGCTTGTATCGCCATCTAAGAATGGGAGATGTTGGGTACTCTTGGTGAGTTTGACTTGCATCTTCGCGAGTCCGTTGAGTCTGTAGTGTTGTTTGTGGTGGTTGCATAACCCACACTTGTGAACCGAGTGATAGAAGCACAGAGAGGTGACTTTGAGGTAGAATCCCTCCGAGATAAGATTTCCAGTGGGAAGGAAGAAAAAGACTTGACTGTGTATCCAGACTAGAGTGTGAGATACCGTGACCGTTTGTTCGTGCCAGAGTCTTGCCAAGAGGAAGTAATCCGAGAGTTTCACCATTCACAACTTGCAGTGCATCCGGGAGGCACAAAGATGTATCACAACCTTAGTCGCCAGTTTTGGTGAAGAGGTATGAAGAAGAATGTAGCCGTGTTTGTGTCGAAGTGCCTTACTTGTCAGCAAGTAAAAGCCGAGCATCAGAGGCCAGTGGGTTTGTTACAACACTTGCCTATAGCTAAGTGGAAGTGAGAGCATGTCACGATGGATTTTGTTGTAGGCCTTAAGAGGACTCAACGAGGTAGTGATGACATTTGGGTAGTAGTTGACCAGTTAACCAAGTCTACGCACTTTATACCTATGCACGTGGGTGATTCGGTAGATTATCTTGTCAATCTTTACATTAGGGAGATAGTGAGATTGCACGGGGTCCCTGTGACGATTGTTTCGGATAGAGATCCGTGTTTCACAGCTTAGTTGTGGCAGAGCTTGCAGAGTGCTTTGGGCACTAGACTGACTTTTAGCACAGCGTATCACCCTTAGACTAACGGGCAGTCTGAGCGTACTATTCAGATCCTTGATGATATACTTCGAGGTTATATACTTGACTTCAAGGGGTCGTGGGAGAGGCACTTACCCTTAGTGGAGTTTGCCTATGACAATAGCTTCCAATTGAGTATTGGCATGGCACCATTTGAGGCCTTGTATGGTCAACCGTGTAGATTTCCGGTATGTTAGGCCGAGGTGGGTGATGCACCTTTGTTGGGGCCAGAATTGGTTCGAGAAACGACGGAGAATGTGGCACTTATCCGTAAGCGGTTAGTTACGGCTCAGAGTCACCAAAAAAGTTACACCAACTGTAGGAGGAAACCTTTGTCTTTTGAGTTGGGAGATCATGCCTTTTTGAAGATATCACCTAGATGGGGTTTGATGAGATTTGGAAAGAGTGGGAAGTTGTCCCCTCGATTTATTGGGCCTTTTGAGATCCTTAAGCGGATCAAGGAGATAGCTTACCGTTTGGCGTTACCGCTACAACTTTTCAGGGTTCATGATGTGTTCCATATTAGCATGCTTCAGAAGTATAAGTCGGATCCATCACACATGTTGGATTGGACCGACCTAGAGGTAGATGAGGATGCCTTGTATGAGGAGAGACCGGTGAGAGTCTTGGATACCCGAGACCAAGTTTTGCGAAGCAAGACGATTCCCTTGGTTAAGGTATTGTGGAAACACCACGGAGTTAAGAAAGCAACTTGAGAGCGTGAATTGGAAGTCTGAGAGAAATATCCGGACTTATTTATTGGTGTTTGAACATATATTGAGATTTTGATTATGTTAATGAAATGTAAAAACATTGTATATGTTTTAAAATACAAGAACATTGTATATACTATGGGTGTCGTGGAAATATGGATTCAATATAATCATTGTATATGTTTTGAGAATATGGAATATTGCATGTGTTGTATCACTTTTGGAAGCATTGTAGATGCTTTTTAATTTTTGAAAACTTGGATTTTGATTAAACATTGTAAATGTTTTGGGAAATTGTAAACTATACTTTCAATATTGGAACTTGTGTATTGAGTTGATGAGAATGGATGACTGGAAAGTAGGTCATGGTGTTGAACTTGTTAAATTAACATTGTTGTGGGCGCTTTAAAAATGACTTTGAACTTGATTTATAATTTCAGGGACAAAATTCCCGAAGGAAGGAGATTATATCGATTCCGGTTTTGACCCGACTCTTATTGCATTCCGAACTTGAGCTAATGGTTTCTGAATGTCGTTCATTGTCATTTTTCCCCTTATTTCTCCTTAAATGTGGTTATTGGATTGCAGTTGTGTAATTAGAACAGGTTGGTTGCTTGATTTTCTAAACCTTTGTTGTCCAGATTTTTTCTCCTCCGTTCGAGTGGTCATTCTTGCGCTCGAGCAGGCATTGCAAACTTTCAGTATTTTTGTAGACCTGCAAAATACTGGAGGAGTGTATTCTACGCTCAAGCGGCGTTTCCTACACTTGAGCAAGTGGACGCTTGAGCATCTAATCTTGAGCTCGAGCGATGTCTTTCATCTGCAAAACTTCTGAAAGTGTGCATTCTGTGCTCGAGCATCACTTCTTGCACTCGAGCGGAACAATATGTTTGACGCTCGAGCGGACTGCGTGTATATCAGTCCGTAAGATGACTTTTTAGTTCACTTTTTCATTCCTCTCTCTCTCTCTAAAACTTTCCAAAAACCTAGATCTTGAGTTTCTCTCTCTAAAACTCATCTTCTCTCTTCTATTTCTCCTAGATCTATTGGGATCTTCACCCTAGTACCTTTGAGAAAAAAGTAGAGCGCCTCAAGAGCTCCGTTTTGATCCGAGTAGAAGTTGGTTTCAACATCTTTGAAGTTTCTTTTTTATTGCTTTGGTCTTCTAAGCTTGAGGTAGGGATTTCTCTATACTTTCATATGGTTTTTAGCTTAGTTATTGGTTGTTGTGTGACAATAATGGGATTTGGGAGTATGTTGGACAAACCAAGGGTTTGGGTTAAAAATCAAAAAAGGGATTTGTATGTGAATATGTTATGAAGGATTATGGAGTTTGAAAATGAGTTTGTATTGTGGCAAAATAGTTGACTTTGGCATTTGGGTGATATTTGAAAAAGGGGGAAGTTTGCCCTAAAATGTTACAAATATTTATTTTGTATAAATAAATGGAATTGGTGTTGTAAAGATGAAATTGGATGAATATTGAAATAAACAGTGGGGTTGGAAATATATATCACCTCACACCCATGGAAATTTGAATAAATTATCTGTCTTGAGATTGAATCTACGTAGAAATATCCAAATTGGGCTATCGGTGGAGGATAGCTATGATTGTTGTAGAAATTACATGAGGATTAGGTGAATTGAAACTAATCTCTTGTTGGTTGTCATTAAATATGAGCATGTTTTAAATACATTGTATATGTTTGATTATTTGGGAGGAAAAAAGGGATGTACTCTATTATTTGAGAGGAGATATAGGATGGACTCCATTGAAATTAAGTTGGCTGGAGTGTCCTGAGTGAAAGTCCCAAAACCGCGCATATACATGGGTGCTGATTCCCTTGGACGAAATTTCCGTAAAATGGCTGATTGAAATGTTTGTGTGGTAATTGTGTTAATTGGAAAACCACTGAGTTGTAGTCTCAATTGGGTTGTTGAAAGATAATGAAATTGGCCCATGGATTGAAATGAATTGAAAGAAAATGGGTTAAGATATGAATTTGGTACTTTATGATTATATAAAATGTAAATGTTTTGTCACAGGCATTGTATACGCACATTATACTTATATCTTTGTTAAATCTCATATATTGTATTAGATTGTTCCTACTGGGTTTTGGCTCACCCTATTTGGGGAAAACCATTTTCAGGTGTTGGTGATATGCCTCCGCCAAGGCAATAGCTTGAAGGGACTTTTGGGAGCAAGAGCTTCTTTCTTTTGTTGTATTTTTTTTTTTTTGTATAGCCAAGGGCTTTAATTGTATTGAGCTAGGCTCACTTTTGTTGTAACCAAGCAACGACTTGGAAAGATGTAAGCTCATAGGACATATGATTATCTATTTCGTTTTCATTTTTTTTATCATTACAACACATGCTGTAGATTCAAGATAAACAGTTTGTGAATGTATATTGCATGTGTTATATTTTGTATACGGACTCTGATGAATGAAAATATATTATTTCTATTATTTTTCTGCTTATGGGTTGAATTTATTGTATTATTTTGGGGGCATCACAAAATTTAAATTTAAATTTATTAACTGAGCGCCCTTATTAATATTGATAATTTTTTTCACTAATCTATAATTATTTATAGAGAAATATATTGATATGTAATTTTTCTTTTTATTAACAAGTGAATTAACGAAATCCAAGTTAAAATAAAGCTCAAACTTTTACCTTGATCTTCTGCAAGATGATTTATTTATTTATTTATTTATTACCATTTTGTTTTATTCTTGATTTATTTTTGGGTTCTTGGAGACAAGTTATTTGGGTTTGGGATACACCATATAAGTACGCTTTTTATCTTTTTTGGGTCACATCATCTCTCTATTTTTTTGCACATATTTTCATAAAAAGTTAAAAAATACACTTACTTAAATCATCCCAAATTTTTGCACATATTTTCATAAAAAGTTAAAAAATACACTTACTTAAATCATCCCAAATAACTCAATGCAAGTGTATATGTTTTAACAACTCAATAATTTATTGCATTAAGACCTTAGACTAACAAATTGTTAATACAGAAGTTTTTATAAGCTTCAACGCATTAAGTTCCATCACTTTAAATTAAGGGTGGACATACGTCGCGTCGCATCGGGTCGGGTCAGGTTGATATCACATAATAAGAGATTTTATGTCTGTCTAAACCCGGTCTGATCCTAATATCAGTTCTCTATATCTGTCCAAGTTTGATCCAAAAAATAATTATAAATTTCAAACACACCCATTGGACTATATGTTAATTTGTTTAAAACATTTCATAATTAAATTCGCTTACAAATTATATTTCTTAAATAAATATATTGACATCATTATAAATTAAAAAAATTATGTGTATAAATTGAAGGATTTCTTAAATAAATTTAATCACACATCACCACAAATGTGAATTTTAATAAAAATTACAAAATATATATATTTTAATATATTATAATTAATTAATTTAATAGCAGATTGGACCGGACTGGGTTGAAAGGATAAATCTCAAGCCCAGTCCATTCATATTTTGGGTTGAAAATTTTAGTCCACTCCAGCCTTATGGGTAAAACAACGTTTCCAAGCCCTAAAAAAATAAGGCTAGTCGGGCGAGCTGAACAGGTCAACGGGCCAATGCCCACCCTTGCTTCAAATCAGAACAAAATTGTTAATAAATCTTATAGTTTTAGAAATATTATTTCCATATTAATTTTGAACAAAGTTTTCATATAACTTTTAAATCAAATAAGCAAATTATCCAAAGTTCTAATTTTTTGAGGTTGGTTGCCAAAAAAATAAATAAATACACTAATCTAAATTTTATTCTCGATTCAATCTAAAACAATCATATCTTTCCTAACCATCTTTAATTTCATCATGTATCACATTAAAAAAAATCTATTTAAATTTGGAAAATCTGCATATAGTAATCAACACCTACTAGATTAGAAATTTGAGTCCTAAGATTTGATAAAAATACTACAAGCTCCACGATTTTGACCTAATTATATTAGGCATCTTAAAATTTTAATTTCAATAACATTGAATGTTTTTTATATCAACAATTCAATTTTTATATAGAAATATATATTTTCTTATTTATTTTTATGTCTTCACACTATTTGTATTAGTTTCAGTAATCTTACTAAAAGGAAAATTAGTATAGTGATGCTAAAACTGTACAACTTCCTATATTTTTTCCAAACCTCAGAGAATATTAGCATAATTTACAATAAAATTTTTATTTTTTAAGGACATCTCTAACTTTTAACCAAACTTATATCAAACGACGCGGGATATTAAATAGTTCGGGTAGTAATTTTATTTATTTTTTATTTTTTATTTGTTTTTTTTTTTTTTGGGGGATCTACATTGGCTGTAATATTGAAATATTGGAATTTTTTTAATTAATTAATTATTATTATTTTATTTTTTTTAAACAAAAGTTGAGTCCCTTGAAAGGGCCATTTATTCATAAATCTCTTTTTATCTCCTTATGTTTCACTTAATCCAAATTATTTTCTTACGGTCCATTAAGTCTTATGGGTAACATAATTACCAAAATACTCATAAGAATATTCACATTGACAGTGTGAATGTTCTGTGATGTGAACATTCACACTGTCAATATGAACGTTTAAGTTATTAAGGGTTCAAAAAATATTTATAAAGGTAAAATTGTCTATAAAATACCTTAAATATGAGAATTAGGATTTGGTTGATCAAATATCCAAATAATAGGACATGTTGAAATGCAAAAATATATTATGGATTAATTGATACAAGTACTTGAAAAATGATTTCTTGATAAATCTCTCATTTTAAAATCATATTACCGAAATATAGGTCTTTGCACATATTCACGAACCCATGTTCCTTTTGGAAGTTGAGTATTGAAAATATGATTTCAAAGTAAAAGTTATGTTTTCAAAATAAAAGTAAAATTGTGTTTTAAATGCATAATTTTACTTGATGTATTGTTAAATTTTTTACATTCGCCCATTAGAAACACAATTTTAAATCTGAAGTCGTATTTTGACAACACGATTTTAGGATTTGAAATATATAAGTTCAAAAGTATTTGCCTTCGGCAATTTTTTTTAATAAAAAGTTGCTTTTGATCTTGAAATCTCTTGTATGATTGGATAGTAACAGGACGGGTGACAGTTAAGATTAATGTGTTCAGTTTCAGAGTAATTTTAATGCAATTGATTACTGGAAGAAATGCGGTTTTTAAACTAGAGCCCCAGCAGGATGAGTACATTGATCTCATCACATGGTTTCGTAAAATACGTATTTACAAAGGCTCATTCCAAAAAGCTATCGACCCAACAATTGATCTTGATGAAGAAATACTTGTGAGTATCAACACTGTTGCTGAGTTGGCTGGCCATTGTTGTGCAAAGAACCCCTCACAGAGGCCCAACATGGCCCATGTAGTCAATGTACTTTTATCGCTAGTTGAGCTTTGGAAACCATCAGACGCTCAGGAGCGATTTGAATTCTCTGGAGAGGTCAAGTCGACACATTATAGCCATACATTCCAAAATGAGTGGCCACAATTTTGTCACGACACTGAAAATTCTAGTCACAATTCTGGGGAATCATTACAGGCTCATGGTCTTAAAATATCACCATCAAAGACAATTTAAGTGGTGATCATGGGACCAAAACTGTCCTAAGAAACATATGTCACTGCTGGAAATTTGACTTTTGGAGGCATTTAAAAAACGCTGCTATAGTTATCAAAAACGCCGCTAATTCTTTTTGCGATGTTTAGCACTAAACGCCAAAGACGCGGCCGTCGCTGTATCTTTATGGCGCATTAAAAGCGTTGTTATATTAGTATAGGCAGTGTTTTCTACAAACGCCGCTAAATGTGTTACATAATCATAAAATGACGTCACGCCAGTATTTTGTGACGTTTTAAAAACGCCGTGATAGCATTTTTCTATTTTAAAAATATAACCGTTGGTATTATACTATAGTGGTGTTTTGAAAAACGCAGTTATAGTTTCATTTTTTTTTCTTTTTTGAAATTGTATTAATTCTGTGAGTTTTAACTAAAAAAAATACCTGTACTAAAGTTGAAAAATAGCAATAATATGCTTTTTTTCTTCTTCTTATTTTTATGTTTTTCAAAATACACCATAAGGATATTGATTGATTGAATACAAGAGCTTTATGCTAATGCTCAAATTCAATAAATTAGAGGTAGAAACAACAAAGAGAACACAATCCACAAAAGATGGGTAAAAAATAAACACCACATCTGCATCACCAGTAGTTTACTATTTCTGATTCAACATACACGATACATGATACTCTTTCCAAACTCAAGACAATGTAATCAATATGCATAATACTCTATCAGATTCCAAACTTTTACAAACTAGTAAGGTACCGAATTGGTGAAGTTCTAGATTATTCTTCATTGTATCACAACACCACATGGTTCAACCTTCAATTAATATACACTTTGGGTAACAACAAACAAATAAACATTAATATACAATTTGGTTAACAACAAACAAACAAACAAATAACTACAATACATTACGTCCACAATCCACATAGCATTTATCCTCAGGATGTGAAGAACTTGCATACTTCCTCTTCGTTACATAATTTATATATGTATATATAAGCAAATACTTTTGGCGCCAAATGATTTATTTAGTGATCGAAGGACAAAAATCCATAATTTTGTGCTTGTATTGCCATAGGGAAGAGTCATACCTATTTGTGTCCTCCTCAACAGTTAAATCCCCTGCAAAGTCTACCAAATCAAATACAGATTTCTGGGAATCATTTGTTCCACCAAATGACTGACCCTACACACATAATTAGGCATGTATGTACGTAAATAAAAAGCAAGAGAATAAAGAGTGAGCATAAACAGCAGGTTCAAAAAAAAGGTGATATTTTGACATTTGTATTGTGCTACCAGTACTCATGTATGAAGTCATATGATGCACTAGAAAGGTGAAGCACTTTACCAGTTTAGTTGTTGCAACCTCCACCATCTTGTTCAACAAATCCAATGTTCAATAGGTATACCTATATATAGAGAGAGACAGACAGGGGAACAGAGAGGAAAACATGTTAGAATATGAGATGAGTACATTGTGTGCATTCTCTATATGCATTCAACAAACAAGAAGCAATAATCATAAATTAAAGTGCACCAGAAATTTCACGTTATTGATTCAGATGATGAGCACTTGCTTTTCAATGCAGGTGTCGTGGTGCCTGTCCAATTTGTTACTATCTCGTCTTTTTCTCAATAGTGTGCACATATGAGATCTCTTAAGGTTTGCAGTCACATAATAGTACTTTGTTGAATCCTAAGAAATGTGATGAACATGGAAGAAAGATAAATCCAAAAAGCATTAGCTTTGCCAAAAGGTAAAGATAACCAAAATCAGAGTGATGAATTAAAAAAAAAAAAAACAGAGAATAAACAAAAAACCTATCTCTAAAACCCCAATACACTCAAAACAATGGAAACAAAAATCAGAATGATGAATAAAAAATAGAAAATAAAAACAAAAACTCCAATATCTCACCTTCCTTGATCTTGTCCAGAGCAGCGAGAAGAGCTTTCGTCTTAGTCCTACCCATCCACTATTACAAAGAGAAGAGATGAGAACAATAAATTAAAAAAACATTCGCAAAACACATAAATGTCAGTGTATATAGATGTATGTAAATATAGGATTTTTTTTTTTAGAACCTTTCCAAACTGTTTGAGTGACGCATGAAAGAAGAACCCAAGACCAACCTCCCCCAAAATGAGTCACTTGTTTGCAAAAACTATCCTCATGAAAAGACTCAGCTTTCACAGCTTGGGAACACAATTCTCTAGTAGACCCAGATTTCGAAGTTTCCCCAATTTCACCCATAGTATCAATCAATACCCAAAAAAACCCAATTCAGTTTCTGTGCAAAGAAGCATAAAATTTCTGAAATTCCCAAACCCAGATTCAGAGACATCCCAATTCCATCCATAAAAGATGTGCATTACGTAAGCCTAGCTGAGAGAGAAGTGTAACATTAATCTATGTAAAATAAGGTATACCTTTTATGAAGGAATAGCTTATCTCAAGTTGCCTAAATTTTACATGAAGAAACAAATTCTGCAGAAAATAGGAGTAGCTTTAAAGCAAGTTGTGAAACATATCACTACCACACAGAATCTATTAAGTTCGTGACATTCCATCTAATGTAACACAAAGAACCTTCAGCATCCAAATTATTGTGCTAATGTTCAACACTAGAATGGAATGAGAAAATAAAACAAATAACAAAAACACAAAATCAATCAAGACAATTACAATAGAGTCTTAATTAATGGACAAGAAATGTAAACCTGAGGATAAAAGAACAACAAACCTGCAAGAGAATTGATTTTAAGTCACACTAACAAGTAAAATTGGTGCATTGTTGTGTTGAGCTAAGTGGAGCGAACTATGGTAGTGATGATAACAAATGACATTTAGTTATCTTGATGGGGTATGCTTTTATATCCTAATAATAAATAGATGAATCGGATTATGTATTAGAAGTTAGGTGACTTTGATAGGATAAACAAAAACCATCTCTAAAACCATATCCCCCAAAATCATAACTTTAAAAGCAAAAGAACAAACCAAAAACCAAAAACATTGAAAACAATTCCAGTGAGTCAACAGTCGAATTTTGTATTACTAATTACAGCAAAGACAAACAGTAAGAAGATGCCCATGAAGAGCTCTATAATAGAGTCTTTGAAATAAAATAAAATAAATACACTTGAAGTTTTCCTCAAAAAACTTTAAATGCCATTATTTCAATAACAATATATTATATAATTTTCCATAGAACTCAGAGATTCCCTCTAGAAAAACTAAAAACAGAGTGATTAACAAAACTAGACAGTTAATTTGAATGTTATTTTGGGGTGTGGTTTTAATTTGCAACCACCATACCTATACCTTCGCTATGTGCCAACAAACCTCAGCAATTGAGGCAGCGACGCCAGCAGCGGATTGAGTACTGTGAGATAGTTCACGAAGAAAGTGACCAAATTGGCGGACAGCAATAGAGATGGCTGGAACAACAGTCAAAGATAATACTGAAGACAAAAAATCAAACAAGAAATTAAAATGAGCACATTACAATGAGGATGATATATGAATATAGCTTACGGTTTGGTTGTAAATGATAGAGCAATTACATGTTAAAGACAAAAAATGCATGAAAATAATTGATAAGAAATAAAACTAAAGCAAGGAAGGATGGAACTCTTAACACATTGGAAAGATTAGAGATTTAAAGCTCACACAGAAGCAGCTTTTATGAAAGTTTACAACAGTGTGTGTCCATCTTCATGTGCAAGTGTTCTAGTGGGAAGCTTTTGGGTCCATCAAACTTTAAAAGGATTTTAAGCAGATTGTCAAATCTATTTTCAACTCAATTCTCAAATAGTAATTTGGTTCAATGCCAAATCATTCCAGAATTAAACATCTAATCCAGATTGTTCGACTAATAAGAAGAGATCTACTGCATGCACCATGCAAGACCATCTTGTTCTACATAAATCGAACATCTCTAACAACCAATAGTTATATGGTAAAACTAAGATTAAAAAATGCATTGCTGATCAAGCATGTTTTAAGCCCAGCCTTTGCATAATGCTGATCAACAAAAATTGATTAGTTAAATTAAGAAACAAGAAAACAAAAGAAAACAAAATATAACAAATAATTCAAATTAAGAAACAAACAATAATGGTGTTGAAGAGTTTTCTTACAATTTTTTTTTTTTTTTAACAAATTAAATGAAAGAAAGACAGCTATACATAAGAGTTCATAACACTTTCACACCAATTCACATTGACATTTTCCTCTAACCAATCTATGTTCACACTCTGTGTGTGAATCCTTTTGACAGAATCTTATTCTTCCTCTTTAAGCCCCCAATACATATATGTGTGTGTGTGTGTGTAAACAACAGGGAGAGAGTAGCCTTGAAAAAGGTTTCCTTCACATTATTTTCCCAAGAAAACAGAGAAGAATTTTCTCTCTTTTCAAAATCACCAATATGTTCACAGGTAACTCAGGATTAAGTTGGAAATCAGGATTTCAAGTTTGAATAACTCAAATTACAAAACTGATTCAACACTATTGACCACCAACTATAACTAGATTAGTGGATCATTGAACATAGCAAATTCATGCTAAACCAAGTCAACTAGCAGCATCAAGAACATCAAAACATTTCATACAAACAAAACCTCAATCACTGAAACAGAGCAATACTATCGCATTATAGAATCAAAATTTGGCAACAATGAAATCAACAAAACAGAATAGGGTTATAGTATATACATACATATATATATATATAATCACTGAACCAACACAAACAAAACAGAATCAACAACCAACACAAACAAAACAGAATCACTGAATCAGATTTACGATAGTCATATATATATAGAGAAAGAGAGAGAGAGAGAGAGAGAGAGAGAGAGAGAGAGAGAAAAGGGTAGATCCGAATCTTTCTGCCTTCTCTCAATGCCTTGATCTCCGCATATGCAATGCCTTGATCTGCACAAACAAAAATGAACAACCAAATCAAAAGAGAGACCTTCGAAATTGAGAGAGAGAAAGAGAGAGACCTTCGAAATCGAGAGACAGACGGAGCTTCGAAATCAAAATCGAAATCGCCGAAATGTCATTTTGAGATAAATCATGGAGCTGAAGCAGATTTTGAAGGATTCGATTGGTTTTTCTGAGATTGTAGATGGCAGTGCTCAAAATCGAACTTCGAAATCGCTATCGCTTTGAGAAACTACGAGTTGAAGCCATACGGATGCAGATAGGTTGGCTCTGAGAAATTTCAAATCGCAATCGCTCTAAAGAAGAATCGAGAGAGAGCAAGAGAGTGAGAGATTTGAGTGAGTGATAGATTTGAACTAGACGGCGGTGGGTTTTGGAAATAAAGGTTTGAGAGAGACAAAATAGGGTTTTGTAGGGAGACAGGATTTGGAGGCGCTTCAAAGCGTCTTCTATTCATAAATAGGGTCGTTTTGATTCATATCAAAGTGACGTTTAAAAAAACGCTGTTAATTATTAGAAAAAGTGACATTTAATAAAACATCGTTAATTAAACGCCGTTAAATCCCTATTTTCCTGTAGTGTGTAAAGTGTCTTATACCTTGTTTTAACCACCAAAAAAAAAAAAGCTCATGAAAAATATTTTTCTATACTTAGTTACAATCTTGAAACTTACATGTTAGTGATTATATTAATAGTTCGAGTGGTGGGATAATGTTAGTGGTGGTAGCCATAGTGATATAGTGGAGGAGGTTGTAGTCGAGCGGCGGTAGCAGCAGTGGTAACGATAATGATATAGTGGTATTTGTAAGACTATAGTTGAAAAATATTTTTTCTTGTTTTTCATCCAAATAAGTTTGCTTTTAGTTGGCTATGAAAAACATTTATCATTGGTTTTATTTTTTATCTATTACACATAAAAAATAAAAACAAGAGTCTGAAATATACAAAGTGTTAAAAATCTCAAAAAACCTTGAAAATAAGTAAAAAGTATTTGAGAATGTTTGAAAAGTAAGCTCTCCCAATTTTAACATCAACAAGTGTACATAGAAGAGAGTGTTATAATATGTAAAATACAAAAAATTATATTATGATGTTTGGGTAAATATATGTATTTTCTTAACTTTATTTCTATTGATAAAACAGTAGGTCCTAATTTTTTCTGTTAGTTTAGTAGAAACAACATGATAGATGTTAGGAGTGTTTAAATTATCCAGTGAACCGAAGAATCAAACCAAATCGATTTCTTTGGGTTGGATTGATTTGGTTTTTTAAGTGCATTGGCTTGGTTCTGGGACTTCAAATCATTAAATTGATACGATTGGGTTGGTATTTGGTAAGGTTGTGCAAAATACTTCCCAATCTGCAGCCAAGGTTGAGAAGTTGCACATGGTAGCCTCTCAAGCAAGTGTTTTACGACCCCCTTTTCTATTTCAGCACATTTCTCCCTTTTCCTCATTTACTCTCTTCACTCTCTCTCTTATATATATTATATATATATATTATCTTCTCTACATTCTCTCTTCCACTATAACTCTCAACTTCAATCTTCCATTGGAGCCCTTAGAGTTGGAACCAATCTTCGACCCTAGTATTAAGGTTGTAGAGCTCAATAAGGGTTATGTTTTCATCCAAACTAAAATTTGATTTAGGCAATTTCAAAATTTTGTCTTTCTCCCTTTTGTAGGGTTTTCCTTTCATTTGTTTAGTATGGGTTTATGGATGTATATGTGGTATTTCGATACACAAAATGTTGAGTTATTGATAGAGGTTTGAGAGATACATGATAGAGGATTATGGTTGAGAATAATTAAGTATTTCTCTATAATTTTCTTACTAAACTTATTTTATTGTAT
>JAPPVO010000007.1:110444449-110527926 GCA_030407325.1 Camellia japonica
GCGGTCGGTTACAAAAGGTGGTTGTCGGCCATCACCACTGGCCGGTCGCCCATCAATGTGTGGGGCCTCCAGATTGTTGCCACCTGTCTTCCACTCATTGCTTTATCTTTTATAAAAGTTGGGACTTCGTAGTTTCTTCATTCCAGCTCTGTTTTTGCCACAAATGGAGCCATTCTTTGCCCAAAAACTCTCAAATTGGATTGCAACTTTAGATGGCTTGGAAAAAGTGAATTTTCGGGGTTTCAGGATAAATGCACTATTCCCGCTAAGTCGTTCTCCGCTGTGTTTTCCATTCCTTCATGCCGCAGCTAGGTGTTGGAACCCGATTACACATGTTTTCAACTTTGGGGCACAAGAGATATGTCCGACAATTGAAGAATTCTGAGTTTTGATGGAATCTCGACATGACGAGGAAATCTTGCCCCAGTCCCGTTTTGGTCACATCCAAGTTTTAGGAAGGATGTGTGGGCTCATTTCATATGAGGCTCGATCCTTGGTTCACAACGGAGAGCTGGATATTCCTTGCCTCATTCACCGATTTTCTGACGCCGGTGACCGCAGCGACCATCTTTGGCAGAGTTTTCGGCAGCATGCCCTCTGTTTGTGTATGTTGGCTCATTTTCTACTTGCCCCGGGTTTCAGAGGGTCTAGCATTTGACTCATCGAAGTAGCCCAAGGTTTGAAAGAGGAAAAAGCTGCATTGGCTTAGCACTAGCTGAGACTTTGATGGGCTTGGATGCCTTCTATCGGCGGGAGACAACCAAATTCGCGGGAAGTCAACTACTTTTGCAGATAATGTTTCCCACCCTATCTTATATGTGTTTCTCACATCTCTCGACACTCAGGCTCTGTTTTTCTCTTAAAACCCTTTCTCACTTTTCCTCTCAATGCGCATCTCTCTATTCTTTTATCTCTCTTTTCTTTCATTCCTCCCCAGATATGGCTCATGGACAGGTTGAAGGTAGTGGACTCTTGCCTCGCATACTCAACCCGAGCATACTTTTTCTGCCAACAGCTAGTTGATTTTCTGAATGAAGGATGGTGGTGTCACTGGATGTACAACAGGTCTGCTGTTGACATTGCTTGGTGTTGCCCCTAGTTTGATCTGCCCGAGATGAGCTACAGCATGACTCGGCAACCTAGCATTCAACTAATTGGCTTGACACACTATGTCTTCTACTTCCCATTCTGGTTCAGGCATCAGTTTGGACGCGACCAAATTTGCCCAGAAAAAAGAGTAGAGTACCCGGTTTCATTCTTCATTTGAGGCTCTCAATTGGTGAGATACCCTGCTGCTTGGGGGACAAGAGAGCTTTTGGCTCCTGCTCCCAATTTCAGTTGTGCCTTGTTTGGCGAATGCATAGCCTGGCTCGAAGAAGAGGCACAGGTCAGGCCTACTGAAGCTTTTACAAGCTCATGGAGGGGACACATGAACACTTGATTCATTTATGCCCCAAGTTTATTGTTTTAATCTGTACTTTCAAGTTTTCCTTTTGAATGTAATAAAAAGCACCTTTGAATTGCATCGAGAGTTGGAGAACTTTGTATTGAAATCAATGAAATTAAGGTTTTAGGCACTGAAAATTTTCCTTCTGGTCCAAAAATGGTCTAAGTTGTAAAAAGATTAATTTGTACAAAATCAACTTTTACTAAAACTTTTCAAAACCATTTTCGATAAGAATCAGAACTTGACACACATGGAATCTATCCTTGAGATGTACAACCCCGAATCTAGAAATGAAAAAAATTGCCCCTAGACTGAATAGCACTGTTCAGCACTGTAGTCAGCTCTTCTCTCAAGGTAAGGATCATAATCGAACTTTCAGATAATGAACAGACAAAGATGCCTTGATCGAACATATGGACACAGTTGATTTGGAAGTGTTTACGGCCGGACTTCAGAATGAAGTTGCCTACGTATCCCGAAGATGGGAATCAAGCCTTACATAGTTCGCTTCGGGTTCACTCGAGTATTAACACTCTCCTTGTGCGCTCTAACTTTTACCAAGGTCGCCCTTTTCGGGTTTTTAACCTTGCGAGCTCAGTTTTTCTTATTTCAAATTTTTTGTGCTCTAACTTTTGCCTAGGTCGCCCTTCCAAGTTTTTGGCCTAGCGAGCCACTCAAAGATAGTATTTCTTCAACTTGTCCATGTTGATCGGTTGGGAGAATTCTAGGCCATCTAGGTCCATAAGAATGACAGCTCCACCCGACCAGATTGATTTGATGATGTAAGGACCAGTCCATTTGGGTCTGAACTTGCCCCTAGGGTCATGGATGGGAGCTCGGTTGTCTTTGAGCACCAAATCCCCTTCTTTTAGATTCCTAGACTTAACTTTCTTGTTAAAAGCCTTGGCAATCCTAAGTTGATAACCTTGAACATGGTACAGTGCTTTCAGCCTTCTCTCAGCGAACAACATTAGTTCTTCGAACCTGCTCTACTGCCAGTCCGCTTCTGCTATCTGGCACTCAGCCATAACCCGCAGCGAAGGACCTTCTATTTCAATCGGCAGAACAACTTCCATCCCATAAACAAGAGAGTACGGAGTTGCCACAGTAGATGTCTGAATCGAAGTTCTGCAACCCCAGAGAGCAAATGGCAATTTGTCTGGCCAGTCCCTGTAAGTCCCAACCATTTTCTGCAAAATGTGCTTGATGTTCTTGTTGGCGGCCTCAACAGCTCCGGGGTTTGCAGCCGATATGTAGATGACTTATGAAAAGCCACGTTGTATTTTTCCAACAAGTTGATTACTTCTTTCTTGAAATGGGAGCCATGTCTGAAATGATCTCATTCGGGACTTCATAACGGCAAATGATGTTGTTGCGGATGATGAACTTAGCCACATGCGCTGCTTTCAATACTGCATAGGATTGGGCTTCAACCCACTTTGTAAAATAGTCTATTGCCACCATGATATACTCATGCCCATTCGAGCCTTTTGGTGTAACTGCCCCAATAACATCAACTCCCCAAACTGAAAAAGGCTATGGCGAAGTCATATTGTACAGCTTCGACGGCGAGATATTCATGCGATTTGCATAAATTTGGCATTTGTGGCATCGCCGAACAAAACCGATAAAATCCTCCTCCATGGTTGACCAGTAGTAGCCCTATCTGAGAATCTTCTAGGCTAGCATTACTCCGCTCATGTGTGTTCCACACTCTCCCCCATGGATGTCCTCCATTAGGCGCTTTGACTCTTCTGCATCGACGCACAACTTTTGCATTCCCAGATGACCCCTCTTATACAGTTTACCTCTACAGACGATAAACTGAGCAGCCATTCACTGTATTGCCCTCTTATCTTTGGCATTTGCCCCTAGTGGATAAGTCTCATTTCCAAGAAGTTCCAGATATCATAATACCAGGGGTTTTGATCTTGTACTTCATCTGTTACGACGATAAACTTGTAGGCCGTGCATATCTCTGCTCGATAACGATCAGATGCATCCGGACTCCGAAAGGGATGTCTATCATAGAAGATAAAGTTGATAAAGCATCAGTGAACCTGTTGTTCTCTCTTAGTAGATGCGTGAAGGTCAACTTCTCAAACTTAGGAATCAGAACGTCCAGGGTTTGGTGATAGATTTTCATCATTTTCTCTTTGACTTTCCAGTCTCCTTTTGCTTGAGACACAAACCAGTTCGAGTCCTCGATGACATCCAACTTTTTTGCCCCTAGTTCCAGGGCAGCTTCCCATACACGCCTCGTATTCTGCTTCGTTGTTGGATACTTTGAATCGGAGTTTGAAGGCTAAAGGTATGTGGGAATTGTCAGGTGCTATCAACAACACCCCTATCCTATAACCGTACTAGTTAGATGCTCCGTCAAAGTACATTGTCCAGGTTTCTTCCTCGACTTGCAGAACAGCCTCATGGGAAATAGGTATTCTACTACTTCATCCCCTTCCACTGAGTGATCTACCAAGAACTCTGCTACTGCTCTCCACTTGACAGACTTGTGAGTCATATACTTTAAATCAAATTCGGAAAGGAGAAGCAACCAACGAGCTAGCCTACCCGTAAGTGCTTGTTTCTCGAAGAGATATTTGATGGGATCTAATCTTGAAACTAGAATTACAGAGTGAGCTAACAAGTAGTGCCTCAACTTCCTGGTAGCCCATACCAAGGCCAAACAAGCCTTCTCCAAAGGGATGTAACGGGTCTCATAGTCCAGCATCTTCTTGCTCAGGTAATAGATGGCTTTCTCTACTCTATCCTTAGATTCCTGCACAAGCATGCATCCCATCGTTGTGTCCATTACTGACAGATACAGAATCAACGGCTTCCCCGGCTCTGGCAGTGACAACATGGGCGGGTTCTGAAAGTACTGCTTGATCTTCTCAAAAGCAAATTGACATCGGTCATCCCAACAAAATTTCTTTCCCTTCTTCAGGAGACCAAATAGTAGTTCACAAGTCAAGATTAATTTGGAAATAAACCCGTCTTATGAATTGCACTTTACCCAGAAAGCCTTACACTTCATTTTCAGTCCTTGGTGGTGGCATTTCTAGTATGGCCTTGATTTTGGAAGGATCAACCTCAATGCCCCTCTGTGTGATCAAGAAACCTAGCATTTTCCCTACTGTTACCCCGAAGGTACACTTCTGTGGATTCAACCTCAATCTGTACTCTCTGATCCGTTGAAAGAATTTCTTCAAGGCGGGTAGTGGCCTTCTCTTCCTCTTGGACTTGACACTCTATGTCGTCTCGACACCTCACCTCTTTACATGATGGATCATGTGTAGAATTGTGGTTACTGCCGTGATAGGTAGCCCCAGCATTCTTCAACCCAAACGGCATCACCCTATAGCAGTAGTAGGTTCCCCACGGCGTGGTGAAGACAGTTTTCTCTCTATCCTCGGGTGCCATCAAGAGCTGGTTATACACAGAAAATCCATCCATGAAGGAAAGTAGTGCATGGCCTGCGGTGAAGTCCACCAATTCATCGATGTGGTAGAGAAAGTCGTCATTCGGACTAGCTCTGTTCAGATCTTTGAAGTCCACACACACCCGAATTCTGCCTTTCTTCGGCACTGGAACAATGTTGGCCAACCAAGTCGGTACTCAGATACTAGCACAAACCCTGTGTCTATCTGCTTGGTGACCTCCTCTTTAATCTTCAAAGCCTAATCTGGGCGTATTCTGCAAAGCTTCTTCTTGATGGGTCGGGCCTCGGGGTCAAGAGGGATCTGATGCTGTACAATCTCAGGATCGATTCCAGGCATGTCTTCGTAGGACCACGCGAAAATATCTTTGAAATCTTTTAATAAAGCGACTAGGCGCTCGCGCTCCTCTAAAGACAACGTGGACCCGATCTGGATCAGACGCGGATCCTTCTCAGTACCTACATTAATTGCAATGATTTCATCAACAAGGGGTTTTACAAACCTCTCCTCCTCTTGATCAATCAAATGTTTCAAAACCAGAGGAATTCCTTCATCATCGTTTTCATCAAAACTTTGAAAATCATGATTAATGTAATAAACAAGAGGCACAGAAAAGTACTCAGAATTTGCTGCAGCATTCTCATTCAAAAGATCCAGTTCAGCCAGTTCCTTGGTTACAACTGACTCAAAAGAAAAGGAAAAAGATACCTGGACAAAACTTCGACATTCGGGTTATCAACCCCCAGGAATACCGGACCGAGACTTAGACAGACCGGAATCTGATTCCGACTCCACAGACTCTGTGGAATTAGATTCTGGTTCACTACCTGACTCAGAATTGGTGGACAAGTAGCCTCTTCGAACTGCCCAACGAGGGATAGTGCGTCAGATGCATCTAGAATACCGTTGGAAGGGTTCAAACACATTGGTCCCCGATCATGGAAATGGTCAGGTCATCCCCCAAGCTCTCTAAGTTGATCGAAGGACCGAAAGGAGACATGCCAATGCTGCCCCCACTTCAATTTCATCGTTGTTGGACTTACTTTCTGTGATCTTTGCAGCCTCAACGGTTGGTTGAGCCCTTTTCTGTGTGGCTTCACTCTCTTCTAGCCGTAAGTCGAAGAAAATCTCGAAGCCGGGGAACACGCCACTTCTTCGAGTTCAACCATGGCTTAGGAAAGCCGTAAAATGGGAAGTCTTCTCCCTCCCGGACAAAGCGGCCGTTCAGAGTTCCTTGAATTGGCCTATGCACAAGCTCATAACGTTTCCCAGTTTATTTAGCTTTGGCTCTTCCTGCCATTTCCTTCCCTTTCTGAACCCAATCATCTTTGGTAGGCAGGCAAGTAGCCAAGGCCAAAGGTATGTGGGTCATGCGGTACATCAGCCAGTGCAGTAACGCTCTTCCAGTCGCTCTTTCCTAATCCCATCCCGATCATATGTTGTAGCTTATTTGTGAGATACATTGATTAAGCACTGACATATAAGCCTCATCGACAACCAAGATATTTTGCACCACCCGGGCCTTAACCAAGGTAAATCCAGATAGGAAAATATCCTCATCACACGTACAATCTCCAGTAGTACGGGTGTAGTAACCTCTGACGGGGGATGTATAGATGAATTCTCGAACACTATGGCCATCTCCTTCCCATGGGGATACTTCAGCATTTGGTGCAGGGTGGAGAGAGACAACTCTTACTTGATGTACCCAGGATGCCCAAGCAACAAGTTGAAAGTAGTTGGAACATCCAGGATGTGAAACTCAATATCCTGTTGAGCCGGGCCAACTTGTACTCTGACTTGTACTGTTCCATCACTTCTCTGCTTGTATCGTAAGCTCAGATCACCTGGGTCGTAGGTACAAAATCTGCTGGTTTCAAGCCAATAGCATAGGCTGTGCGAGATGGACAAACATTAATTGCAGACCCAGTGTCAACGAATACAACCGGCACCCACTTCTCTCTACACTCAACTGAGATGCATAGCGGTTGTTATGCGTAGAGCCTTCGGGCGACAATTCCTTATCTGAAAAGGTCAAAGTAGGCGAAGCATCTCCCGAGAAGACAAGTCCCACTAGTTGCTCCGGAGTTGTGCCGATAGACAGTTTGGCCTTATCCATTGCCGACAATACAGTTTGCCTGTGTGTACTCGCGAAGCCATGAACAAACCCCAGATGGATATATCAGCTTGGATCTTCTTTAGCTGCTTCAGCACAGCTTCTTCCTCCAGCTACTTGTCCTTC
Source organism: Camellia japonica (assembly GCA_030407325.1). NCBI lineage: Eukaryota > Viridiplantae > Streptophyta > Magnoliopsida > Ericales > Theaceae > Camellia > Camellia japonica. The sequence continues at coordinate 110,451,579 of JAPPVO010000007.1, forward strand.
TGTTTTTCAGCCTCCTTGTCCTTTTCGAATGCTTCGGGTTGGTCTAAGTGGAGGGGGCTTGAAATACCGCCCACTTCTAGTCATATGATCCATATCCTCAGAGTACCAAGTGTCGTCTGGCAGGTCTTGGCCCCAATCCTCGTCCTGTAGCAAAATGCAGATCATCATCTTCCCACCATACTCCTCCGGCAACTGACAAGCAATTGTCCGATTCCGTTGTAATCACTCTTGCATCGCAGTCATTCCCCACAGGGTGTTTAGCTTTTCCAGCTTTCTGACTATTCTCATCCCTTTCCTGTTCAAACCGCTTCAATACGGTTTCTTGTTCAGTGTCCACAGTACTCATGACGCCCATTTCTTGAGCAAAATTCTTAATACCGGTGCTCTTCGGCAATTTCCCCTTGTCCTTGGCCGTCCGGCCTTGTAGCAGCTCCTGCTTTCTGCTTTCCAGCTTTGGTTGAAGCCCCCCATCTACATCAGGTTCATCACTAAGCCACCCAGAGTTATCTGTTGACCCGTTCAGATCGAACCAGTCAATGTGCACATCCCCCGAATCTTGCTCATCGAAGAACTGCAAGATTGTTGATGTCTTTCTCCAAGTCGGCTAAGTGTAGCTCGACTTTTTCGCGCCCCCCTTTCGAGAGCTCGAATTGGTCCAATAGTTCGGACTCCTGTCATGGTTCTGAATCTTAGTCTCACAAAGTGCAATGTGAGACTGATAAACACCAAAGAGTCCAATCCAGCAAATCATTTTGGAAAATCGATTTTGAATCAAATAATGCCAAAACTAGGCTGCTTTGCCAGATTGCAGAGTCGCCATCTAAATATTTTATTTTTGGGGAAATTTAGGAAATCTTGACTCGTGCCAAAGGCCACGTGTCCGTCATCACCAAAGTTGTCTCGGCACGGGAACTTGGGTACGAGAGGGAAAGGTCCTGAAATGAGCACCCCCGCTCGCCCGATCAAAGATCGTCCTCTACTAATCATGATATGTTCTTTTATAAACCTTATGTGTTCTTATTCCGGTTATTAGCTAACATTACTATGTAACGCACACAAGCAAGTATAGACTAAATCACAAGAATTGGAACAAATTCAACTCATGTTTGTTTTCGAAAATGGTTTGAAGTTTCCACCCTCAAGTGGGCTAAAATGCAGATTTGCCATCAAACATGATGGGCTTAAAACATGATTTGCCACTTCGCAAAGTGGGCTTAAAACTCACACTCATTGAATTGTTCCAATTCAAGTAACAAAGCCTTCATCCACAGGCATTCATGCAGTTTATCATATAAGCACATAGCCTCATGGCAAGCATGCTAACACTCACACTCATGCAGGTATGCTAAAGCGTAAAAACTTACCTAGTACTCCAAGCTAGGAAAACAAAGTTAGAAAGAATGCATGATCCTAACTACACAAAATGCCTAATGCAACACATGCAATATGCAATTTAATAGGCTCGGCTATCTAAGATGGCATATGAATGCAACAATTTGATAACATGCTTTGAAACACCTATTCAAATAAGTATTGAATTTACAATGCAGTTTGAATGATGCGCCGAGCCTCGGTGCATGCAAGACAAATGAATGATGCAAACATGCAAGCATAAGGTATGCTAATCAAAACGTGTCCCTAATCTAACCATCAAAAGCGGATAAATAAAAAGGAAAAAGACGTGGGGTTAGAAGACATGCACACACGCACGCACACTTATTACAACATTATGCCCTCTTCAAGGAGTTTCCGAATGAATAACCTAAGCTACACTAAGCTAAGCTAATTATTACAAAATGAAACTAATTAACTATTCTAGCTAATTAATTACAACAATACAATTAACTAACCATTCTAGCTAATTAATATTACAAGCCAAAACTACAGAATTAGTTACACTAACTAATTAAATACAACATCATTGAATAATGAGCTATGCTAACTAATTAAAGCAATTAAGTGGCCTCAAGGGTGAGAGAGACATGCATGCTCGGTTGGCTTCACCCGAAAATACCACCGCCTTGCCATCGGTTGCCTCTGTTTGCACTTGCTTTGGTCTTGAACATGGTACCAACTTCCAGATTGCCTCTGCTCCAACTCAAGAACACTTTGGACAACTTTTCCACTGATGGCCAGTCGGCTACCATAGGTGGCTATCGGCCACTACTACTGGCCGGTCAGCCACTATTTGTGGTTGTCGGCCACCATTGGTAGCCGGTCGGCCACCCTTTCCCTGGAATTCTCCTTTTGCTGCAATAGAGAGCAAACAAAGGCAAAGCAGTGTATTCTCAAAACAATATATGTACTATTACCCTCCTAATCATTTCTCAAGCTCAAAGGAGTGTAATTCTTGACTCTCAAGCCATCAACCAAGCATTTTCAATGCATGATGGCCAAAGAGTGAAGCTTGTACAAAGTCAATGAATGCACAAATAAGACTCTAAGGACCATAACTCTATCATGCATGATCAAGGGTGGTAGCGACCAAGAAACGTGACACGTTTCATCACTTTGAGTATGAAACATCCCACGTTTCTTGTGTTTGGATTAACGTCCGATCCAAACACATGCAATGCAACACAACATGCTTAACTTGCTCAAGTTTTACTCGTCATGTTTTGTTTACACATTTTACATTACCAATCATTCTTTAACCGGTTAAGTCCAAGGTGATTGTCCTCTAATGAGAGAGGGGTCAACCAAAGGATGATTTAAGACATGAGAGAGATCATGCCATTGGTTAGTAGAAACCTCAAAAGAGGATTAAAACCATTAAGCACAAGTCTCAATCTCAAGCTTAAAACACAACCTTAAGGGTAACCAACCTCAAAGAAAATGGAAAAGTGAAGAAATGAGGGAGGTGGTAGATATTTCGGTGCTGAAATGACATGCAAAATGAAACTAAATCATGCAAGCAACACATGCACAACATGCGTAAGAGCCTAAAACATTAAGCTAGTGAAGATCACAACACCATAGGCATGCAATACAAAGCTCAACCGACCAAACCAGCTCTGGACAGAGTTAAAACATGCCAAAACAGTTGCTAAAGCATGTTGAGATTGAGGCACAAAGTGCTTGAAAAACATGCTCACATGTTAGCTTATAAACAAGACTCAAGACACAACTCTCAAAAACAATGAAAGAGTGAAATAAATGAGCATGTGACAGAGCTATATACACTAAAATTACATGCAAAATGATGCTACAACATGCAAACAACTCAAACACTTCATGCTTAAAGTCTTAAAACAATGAACTAGTGAAGACCATTACACTATAGCCATGCAATACAAGCCTCGAAGGACTTAACCAGCCCAAAATAGAGTTAAAGTAGGCCAAAATACTTGCTAAAACATGCTGAAGTTAAGCTAACACAAGCTAGAATAATAGGCTAAACCATTAGGCATGCTAGACTAGTAAGCACAATTGCACTACAAGTACAAAAAGCAAGCAACAAATGCTCCAACCAACCCAAAACAGAGAGTTAAAGTAGGCCAAAACAAAGTCTAAAACATGCCTGAACTAAGCTAACACAAGCTACAAAAACATGCTACTATGTAATGCCAACTAGGCATGGAAGTGTGACACAAGGAGGGGAGGCTAACCCCTCCATTTTTGACTTCAAAACATACCTCTTACCACTGAAATAACTCTGAATTTCAGTAGTTTAAAGGCCCAAAAACTTTGATGTAAAGGTAGTAAGAAATGGTACAACAGGCTTCACAAGCCAAAGAGCAAAAAGAGGAGACAACCCCTAACTCACCAAGACTTAAACTACCATTTTTAAACCTTAAAAACAGAGTTTTTTGGGTTGAAAAATCAGGTCAAAACAGTGTAAAAAGATAGCCAAGCAAGCAACTAAAACAAAGCTTACAAGGCAAGTCCCTTACCTCTTGAAGCACAGCACAAAATCAGTCACAATTCTGAGCTTAAAACCAGCCTTAAGAGGTCCAACCAAGCCTCAAAAAACCTCAACTCCAAGATGAAGATGTTTGGTTAAGGGTCTTAGTGCAAATGTGTAGAGAATTCTCACTTTCAAGCATAAAACAAGAAGAGAGAGAGAGAATTCTAGAGAGAGAGGGAAAAATTTGCTCCAAATTGTCTAACCTCTCAAAATGGGGGAGAGACCCCCCTTATATAGAAAAACAAGCCAAAGGCTTGTCTTCATCGCTCCATACACGTGTATGGAGATGAGCATCAGTGGACAACAGCTGGCACAGCTGGCAAATAAATATCTGAAAAAGAAGACAAATGGCCGTCGACCATCATCAGTGGCCGACCGGCCATCAATGTAGCCGATCGGCCATCAGTGTGGCCGACCGGCCACCACTGATGGCCAGCAGGCACAAGCCATGGCCGATGGACGTTGGGGATGGCCGACAAGCCACCCTCTCTTCCAGATTCGAAGCAAGCAACAAGCTCTTGGCCCACAACCAAGCACAAAACAGACAAGATTAGAGACTTCAAGGCAAGGCGCTCAGCCGAGACCTTCAGGAACTCAAAACGAACATGAGCGAGCACAATCATTGGGTGTTCAAATGATGATGTCCAAGTCTTGAGGACGGTCAAAAATGGGGGTGTCTACACTAAGTCATCTAATCCCTGGCTTGGTCCATCCTCCCGAACCACACTAACCTCCATTCCTGTTGGCAACTTTACCTCTGGTTTGGCCAGTTTGATCGGCACAATGTAACAGCATGGGTTGTATTCCTCCTTAGATAAATCTACGGAGTCCTCAGGCACCGAACTGACATTCCTATTCTCCACCAATGCTATCCTGCCTTCATCTACCACAGTCAACACCACAGGTTTGGGTTGGGATGTGGACGCGATCATCATGCACAAATCTGTGTTTTCCGGGATGAACAACGCCGACTTAGGTAGGTGGGCAGGGGTGATGTATATATTGGGGTCGTAAGGGACGGCCAGTGTTTGTATGAGGTTCACATACCTGGGTGGAGGTACGTGGTTATGTGGTGGGAGGGGATTTGTAGTGACATTTGGCTTCTGTGGAGGCGCTATCACTTTGTTTTCAATGAGATCCTGAATCTCATAATGAAGTCTAAAGCATTGGTCAGTATCATGACCATGCTGTTGTGAAAGGCGCAGTACTTGGCTGGGTTGTGTTTTGAGGGAAGAGGATCAAGTAGAGGCCGAGACTCTAGGGGCTTAAGATGCCCCTTTTTGATCAACACGCCCATGGCTTTGGATAAGGACATGTATAGTAGGGTGAAGACCCTCTGGCCTCGGGCCTGATGGCTTGAGGTTTGTGAGGTTGGATTGGATGTACTGGCAAAGGGATTGGCGGTCTTGGGTGTGGTGGTGACAGTATCCACGTCTGAAGGCCTTGCAGCTGTACTACCGCTAGTAGTCGCATTGGAACTGCGTGTTAAAGCCCTCTTAGGCTGATCCTTCTCACTGTCAACCAACCCTTGCTTCATTGCGTCCTCAATTTGAACCCCTACTTCGGGAATTCAGCAAATGCGGACAAAGGCAAGACTATATTTTCTGTAACAGTCTTCCTTGCAGGTTGCGGACCACCATTTTAATCTGGTTCTTTTCAGCCGGTCAGTTAGTCATCGTGGAGGCCTTAGCCCTCCACCGATTCCCTCTACTTCTCTACAGCAGGGGAGATGACGATGACTCCCTTTGACTTCTCTATGCTCACCGCCATAACGGTAGGGGGTCATCCAATTCCTTACGACACAGACATGGGCGAGTGGGAGGCTGCTCAGATCTACCTACTGGGGATTCGCCCACCCATCTCCCGATCAGGGATGGTGCGATATACATGGTTCGCTGATCATTTCTGAGGGACGACGCCGACGACTTGCGAGGAGACGAGAGTACTACGCCCGGGGTTTCCTCATGTTTCTGTTTGGCACTACTCTGTTCGTCGACCGGGAGAACACCGTCGGGCTCTACCTCATAAGCACCTTGGTGGACCTGTCCCGCGTCCGATTCTACGACTGGGGCGGCGCAGGCTTGGCCACACTATACAGGTATATAAGCTCCACCTCCCGTCGGAGCGGGCATCTGTAAGATGCTACTGGAGGGCCTGGGAGGTATGTCCTACCTTTCTGTTTTGCATTTCCCGTTATGTCTTTTGCTTCACATTTCCTGTACACTGCATACGTCGCACACTGTACTACACAATTTTCTGCTTCACATTATCTGCACATTGTACACACTGCACACTGCACTATACACAATTTTCTTTCTGCATTACATTCTCTGTATACTACACACACTGTCTGCTTTCTGCTTTACATTCTCTGTATTCATCTGATATATACTCACTGTTGTCCTTTTGCCTTCTGCAGCTATGGCTGTACACCTATTTTCTGAGGCTTGCCTCAGAGCCAGAGGTGGAGATACCACCTTGGTGCCGTACTCGCACAGGTACGACGAGAGATACTAGCGGAGGCCCCGAGAGTCATTCTCATTTTTCCGTCGATTCTTCGACACCGTGACTGCAGCAGAGGTAACTCAAAACTTATAGTCATTTCAACTTTACTTCATATTGCATCTCTAATGGAAGCTAACAACCTGTATATTCACTATTTGCAGATCACCTGGCAGCCGTGGACAGTGATGCCTGACGAGGTCAGAGATCATTTTGTCGGCGCTCAGGAGGCTTCCCAATTTTCGATCTTGCTTGAGGGCCCAGTCTGTCGGACGTGGTTCTTAGGGGAGCGATTCCTGCGCTAGAGCCTCAGCTTGCCTGAGCCGGTAGTTCCGATGCCGCCTCCCACATATATGAGGACCATAGAGAGGTACACCATGCAAGAGATGATCGACTTCACCAGAGGTTGGGATGCCGACTTCTTCAGACTTGAGGGCGATTACACTGCCTTCATCTAGACATACCTCATGCCATCGCTGACTGGTGCTCGCGGGGGGGAGAGAGCTAGAGCTCCAGCTGCGAGAGAGAGAGGTCGAGGGGCCAAAGTGACCAGGACTCATGGCAGGAGAGATTCTGAGGAGAGACAGAGGGCGGGATGGCCAAAGCTGCCTACTACACTAACTTGCTGGCGACCTAGAGGGGAGGCTTACCAGATTCCCATCGAGCCAGCGCCAGCTGATCACGAGCTTGTCGGAGTTCGAGGCCCGACCCCGGTATGTACTACACTTTACATTTTGCGCATTCAGTTCATTTCAATTATGCTTTATAGACCACTGATCATCTCAACACATTCACAGCATCCATAGAGTACACCAGGCAGGCTCTCGAGCTGGCAGCTTCTCTGATGGGGATGGTTCAGACGAGCATGAACCTACTCAGTTTCTACAGGATTCCAATAAGTTTCTTCAGCTTACATTTCTAGCCATCAAACTCTCTGCCGATACATTAGCATTTTAACTGTAACCTGCTCCAAACTACTCTGATCTGATTCATTGCATCAAAACACTGCATTGATACACTGCATCTGATATACTGCACAACTAATGTATTCTGACAAACTGTCATTTTCAGGTCCCTTTTCAGATGCCAGCCCCACCGGATGCCCTAACAGGAGCCGCATCAAGACCTTTAGTGGCTCCCCCGACAACAGAGAGAGGGAGACAAGGGACTCTGATGCACAGCCGAGGCAGAGCTAGACATACTCATGACGAGAGTGGCCCATCTGACCCTATCCGAATGATAATGAGACAAATGAGGACGAGGAGCCAGCGAGCCTCCAGTTAGAGTCATCTGAGGGTGGAGGCGATGGCACCGGCTCAGGTTCTGAGAGCGGTAGTGATGCCAAGGAGGGCTCCGAGGAGGGGAGCGGAGATAGCTCTGGCTCAGGTTCCGGCTTAGATTCAGACAATGGCGCTGATGGCGATAGCTCTGAGTCCGCCCTGCCGAGGAAGAGGACGAAGAGGGCCTCTAGAGTTTGAGCTAGCTAATGCTGATTCCGATGTTTTTTGCTTAGTTTTCTTTCTGCTAGTAGCGTTAGCACTTTGTACAGCCTTAGGCAGTTTTATTTTCTTAAAAACTTGTACTCTTTTGTAAAAAGAAACCATGATCGGAATGAAAAACAGCTTTTGATTAAAAGGTGTTATATTTTGCATTCTAAGCATTCTGAGCATCGCACCATTTTACACAAAAACGGGATTGATAGAAATTGAATATTGTATTGGCAACTGCTTAATCAGGTAATGAACCAACCAACGCATAACAAACAAAGTAAAACAATTCAAAGAACAAACAACAACTCGATGAACAATGCAACAACTCGATAAACAAAACAAATACAACTCGATAAGCAAATTGCAACAATTGGTAAACAATACAATAACTCGATAAGCAATTCGACAAAATTGATAAAGAGGAACGGAAAAAATGCACCGAGAGTGGAACAAAGCACACGTTCTTAGCACTTTCAACACATGGGTAGACCAGAGGGCAAAATAGGAGGCCACCGGCCATAAACAGATGCTACCGGACACCAAAAATGACTATCAGCCATTAGCAGTAGCCGATCGGCTACAAAAGTGGCCGGTCGGCCACCAACACTGGCGGTCGGCCACTAGTGCAGGGACCCTCCAGATTGCTGCCACTTGTCTTCCATTCAGCACCTTATCTTCTACAAAAGCCCCAGCTTCGTGGTTTCTTCATTCCAGCTCTGTTTTTGCTTCCAATGGAACCATTCTTCACCGAAAAACTCTCCGACTGGTTTGCGAATTTAGATGGCTTGAAAAAGCTGAATTTTCAAGGTTTCGAGATAAATGCACTATTCCCGCTAAGTCGTACGCCGCTGTGTTTTCCATTTCTCCATGCTGCGACTAGATGTTGGAATCCGGTTACACATGTTTTTAGCTTTGGGGGACAAGAGATGTGCCCTACAATTGAAGAATTCCAAATTTTGATGGAATCTCGGCGTGATGAGGAGATCTTGCCCCAGTCTTGTTTTGGTCACATCCAGGCTCTAGGAAGGATGGGTGGGCTTACTTTACATGATGCCCGATCCCTGGTTCACAACGGGGAGTTGGAGATTCCTAGCTTGATTCATCGGGTTTCCGATGCTAGCGACCGCGGCGACCGTCTTTGGCAAAGTTTTCGGCAGCATGCCCTCTGCTTGTCATGTTGGCTCATTTTCTTCTTGCCCCTGTCTTCGAAGGGTCTAGTATTCGCTTGATCGAAGTTGCCCAAGGCTTGAAAGAGGGCAAGAGATGCATTGGCTTGACATTAGCCGAAACTTTGATGGGCTTGGATGCTTTCCATCGCCGAGAGACAACCAAGTTTGCAGGAAGTCCACTACCCTTACAGGTACTGTTTCCCACCCTATCTCACATGTGTTTCTCATATCATTCGACCCTCAAGCTCTGTTTTTCTTAAAATCCTTTTCTCACTTTTCTCTCTACGTACATCTCTCTATTCTTTAATCTCTCTGATTTTTCATCCTTCCCTAGATATGGCTCATGGATAGGCTGAAAGTAGTGGACTCTTATCCTACATATTCGGCACACGGCTATTTCTTTTGCTAACAGCTAGTTGATTTCCCGAACGAGGGGTGGTGGTGCCACTAGATGTGCAACAGGTCTGCTGTTGACGTTGCTTGGCGCTACACCTGGTTTGATCTGCCTAAGATGAGCTATAGCATGTCTCGACAACCTGGTATTCAGCAGATTGGTTTGACGCACTGTGTCTTCTATTTTCCATTCCGATTCAGGCATCAGTTCGGACACTACCAGACTTGCCCGGAAGAGGGGATAAAATACCCAGCTTCATTTCCAATCTGAGGCTCACAGCTAGCTCGCTGTCCCACTACATGGAGGACAAGAGAACTTTTGGCTCCCGCTCCCAATTTCAGTTGCGCCCTTTCTGGTGAATGCGTAGCTTGGCTTGAAGATGAGGCACAAACTGGGCCTACTTTAGCATCTAAAGCTTCCACAAGCTCTGGGAGGGGGCGTAGGAACACCTGACTCAACTATGCCCCAAGTTTATTACTTTAATCTGTACTTTCAAGTGTTCCTTTTGAATGTAATAAAAAGCAACTTCAATTTGTATCAAGAGTTGGAGAACTCTGTATTTGAAATCAATGAAATTGAAGGTTGTGGGTATTGAAAATTTTCCGTTTGGTCCAAAAATGGTCTAAGTTGTAAAAAGATTAATTTGAACAAAATCAACTTTTATTAAAACTTTTCAAAACCATTTTCGATATGGATCACAACTGGACACACCCGGAATCTATCCTTAAGATGTACAACCCCGAATCCAATAACTGGAAAGTTGCCCCTTGTCTGAATAGCACTGCACTGTACTGTAACCAGCTCGCATAGTGAAGATCACAACCGAACTCTTGGATGCAGAAAAGACAAAGATGACCAGAACAATCTCATGGACACAGTTGATTTGGCAGTGTTTGTGGCTGGACTTCAGAATGAAGTTGCCTACGTATCCCAAAGATGGGAATCAAGCCTTACGTAGTTCGGTTCGGGTTCACTCATGTATTAACACTCTCCTTTTGCGCTCTAACTTTTGCCAAGGCCGCCCTTTCTGGGTTTTCAACCTTGCGAGCTCAGTTTTTCTTATTTCTAATTTTTCGTGCTCAAACTTTTGCCTAGGTTGCCCTTTCGGGTTTTCGGCCTTACGAGCCACTCAAGGGTAGTATTTCTTCAACTTGTCCATGTTGACTGGCTGGGAGAATTCGAGGCCATCTAAGTCCATAAGAATGACAGCTCCACCAGACCAAATAGACTTGATGATGTAAGGACCAGTCCAATTGGGTCTGAACTTGCCCCCAGGGTCGTGGATGGGAGCTCGGTTGTCTTTGAGCACCAAATCCCCTTATTTCAGATTCCAGGACTTAACTTTCTTGTTGAAAGCCCTGGCAATTCTGCGTTGATAACTTTGGACGTGGTACAGTGCTTTCAGTCTTCTCTCGTCGAACAACATTAGTTCCCCGAACCTGCTCTGTTGCCAATCCACTTCTGCTATTTGGCACTCAGCCATAACCCGCAGTGACGGAACTTCAACTTCAATCGGCAAATAGCCTCCATCCCATAAACCAGAGAATACAGAGTTGCCCCAGTAGAAGTGCGAATCGATGTTCTGTAGCCCCAGAGAGAAAATGGCAACTTATCTGGCCAGTCCTTGTAGGTTTCCACCATTTTCTGTAGAATATGCTTGATGTTCTTGTTGGCGGCCTCAACAGCCCTGTTGGTTTGCGGCCGATATATGGATGACTTATGAAATGCCACGTTGTATTTTTCCAACAAGTCGATCACTTCCTTCTTGAAGTGGGAACCGTTGTCTGAAATGATCTCATTTGGGACCCCATAGCGACAGATATTATTATTCCTGATGAACTTGGCTACGTACGATGCTTTTAGCACTGCATAGGATTGGGCCTCGACCCACTTTATAAAGTAGTCTATTGCCACCATGTTATACTCATGCCCGTTTGACCTCTTCGGAGTAACTGCCCCAATAACATCAATTCCCCAGACTGAAAATAGCCATGGTGAAGTCATGTTGTACAGCTTCGACGGCAGAATATTCATGCGATTTGCATGGATCTGGCATTTGTGGCATCGCCGAACAAAATCAATACAATCCTCCTCCATGGTTGACCAATAGTAACCCTGTCTGAGGATCTTCCGAGTTAGCATTACCCCGCTCATGTGCAATCCGCACTCTCCTCCGTGGGGCCTCCATTGGGTGCTTCAACTCTTCTTCATCAACACACAGTTTATGCATTCCCAGATGGCCCCTTTTGTATAATTTACCCCCGCAGATGATAAACTGAGCAACCATTCGCCGTATTGCCCTCTTATCTTTGGCATTTGCCCCTGGTGGATAAGCCTCCTTCTCCAAGAAGTTCCAGATATCATGATACCAAGGATTCTGATCTTGTACTTCATCTATTGCAGTGATTAACTCATAAGCCGACACATACCTCTATTCAATAATGATTGGACGCATCTGGACTCTAAGAGGGATGTCTATCATGGAAGATAGAGTTGATAAAGCGTCTACGAACCTGTTGCTCTCTCTTAACAGATGTGTGAAAGTTAGTTTCTCAAACCTGGGAATCAGAACGTCCAGGGTTTGGTGGTAGATTTTCATCATTTCTTCTTTAACCTTCCAGTCTCCTTTCGCTTGAGACACAACCAAGTTCAAGTCCCCAATGACGTCCAATCTTTTTGCCCCTAGTTCCAGGGCGGCTTCCAAGCCAGCGATACATGCCTCATATTTTGCTTCATTGTTTGATACTTTAAACCGGAGTTTGAAAGCTAAAGGTATGTGGGAATTGTCGGGCGCTATCAGTAACACCCCTATCCCATACCTGTACTGATTAGACGCTCCGTCAAAGTACATAGCCCAAATCTCTTCTTCGACCTGCAGAATGGCCTCATCTGGGAACAGATACTCTACTGCTTCATCTCCCTCCACTGGGTGATCGGCTAGGAACTCCGCTACCATTCTCCCCTTCACAGACTTGCGAGTAATATACTTCAAATCAAATTCGGAGAGAAGAAGCAACCAACGAGCTAGCCTACCCGTAAGTGCTGGTTTCTCGAAAAGATATTTGATGGGATCCAATCTCGAAACCAGAATTACGAAGTGAGCTAACAGGTAGTGCCTCAACTTCCTGGTAGCCCATACTAAGGCCAAGCAAGCCTTGTCCAACAGAGTGTATCGGGTCTCATATTCCAGCATCTTCTTGCTCAAGTAATAGATGGCCTTCTCCACTCTATCTTCAGATTCCTACGCAAGCATGCAGCCCATAGTCGTGTCGGTTACTGACAGATACAAAATCAACGGCTTCCCCGGCTCTAGCGGTGACAACACGGGTACGTTCTGTAGATACTGCTTGGTCTGCTCAAAAGTAATTTGGCATCGGTCATCCCATTGAAATTTCTTTCCATTCTTTAGGAGACCAAATAGTGGTTCACAAGTCAAGGTTAATTTTGCAATAAACCGTCTTATGAATTGCACTTTACCCAGAAAGCCTCACATCTCCTTTTCAGTCCTTGGTGGTGGCATTTCTAAGATGGCCTTGATTTTGGAAGGATCGACTTCGATGCCCCTTTGTGTAATCAAGAACCCCAGCATTTTCCCTACTGTGACACCAAAAGTACATTTCTGAGGATTCAGTCGCAACCGATATTCCTTGATCCGTTGGAAAAATTTCTTCAAGGCAGTGTAGTGGCCCTCTCTTTCCTTGGACTTGACAATCATGTCATCCACATACACCTCAACCTCTTTGTGGATCACATCGTGCAAGATAGTAGTTGCAGCCCGTTGATAAGTAGCCCCAGCATTTTTCAGACCGAACGGCATCACCCTGTAGCAATAGGTTCCCCACGGCGTGGTGAAGGCAGTCTTCTCCCTATCCTCGAGTGCCATCAAGATCTGGTTGTACCCGAAAAACCCATCCATAAAGGAGAGTAGCGCATGGCCTGCGGTGAAGTCCACCATTTCGTTAATGTGCGGTAGAGGAAAGTCGTCTTTCGGACTAGCTTTGTTCAGATCTCTAAAATCCACACACACCCGAATTCTACCATCTTTCTTCGGCACCGGAACAATGTTGTCCAACCAAGTAGGATACTCAAATACTAGCAAGAACTCTGCATCTATCTGCTTGGTGACCTCTTCCTTGATCTTTAAAGCCCAATCCGGGCGAATTCTCTGAAGCTTCTGCTTGACAGGTCGGGCCTCAAGGTCAAGAGGGAAGGTCATGAATTGAGTACCCTCACTTGCCCAATCAAAGATCGGCCTCTACTAATCATGATATGATATTTTATAAACATTATGTGCTCTTGTTGATTATTAGACTAACATTACTATGTGATGCGCACAAGCAAGTATAGACTACACCACAAGAATTGAAACATTTCAACCCATGTTTGTTTGCGAAAATGGTTTGAAGTTGCCACCCTCAAGTGAGCTTAAAGTTTGCGAATTTGCCACCAAAGATAGTGGGCTTAAAACAAAATGACTTCCCACTCAACAAAGTGGGCTTTAAAACATACATTCGTTGAATCGTTCCAATTTAAGCAATAAGCCTTCATCCACAGGCATGCATGCAGTTTAGCATTTAAACACATAGCCTCATGGCGAGCATGCTAATCATGGCATCATCACATATGCAAGTATGCTAAAGCATAAAACAAACTTACCTAGTACTGCAAGCCAAAACAAAAACTAGTTAGAAATATGCATGATCCTAACTATGCAAGGTGCCTAATGCAACACATGCAATATGCATTTAATAGGCTTGGCTACTAATATGGCATCTGAATCGATTTGAACGACATGTGATAAAACACGTATTCAAAGAAGTATTGAAATTGCAATGCAGTTTGAATGATGCGTTGAGCCTTGGTGAATGCAAGACAAGATGAATGGATGCAAACATGCAAGCATAAGGTATGCTAATCAAAACATGTCCCTAATCTAACCATCAAAAGCGATTAAGTAAAATGGAGAAAGACGAGAAGTTGGAAGACATACACAAACGCACGCACACTTATTACAGCATCATGCCGTCACGAAGGAGGGTCCGAATAAATAAGCCAACTAACTAGCTACGCTAATTAAGCTAACTAATTATTACAAAACTCGAATTAATTAACTATTCTAAGCTAATTGAATATTACAAACCGAATTAATTAACTAGGTACTTAACTAATTAATTACAAAACAACTAAACTAATTAATTACAACACGAATTAATCAACTAATTAACTAGACAATTTAACTAAACGGCCTCAAACAAGGGATGCATGCATGCTCGGTTCGTCCACCCGAAAAGTCACCGTTTTGCTCCTGCGAGCCTCTGTTTGCACATTTGAACACCAAAAATTCTGCCAACTTCCAGAATACCTCTACATCACTTCAGGAACACACTGTGTAAATTGCATTGGTGGCCGACAGGGGGCCGGTCGGCTACCACGGAAATCCTCTTTTTGCTACAACAGAGAGCAGACAGAGCAAAACAATGTATTCTCACAGATTATTTGCACACCTTGCCTCTCCTTTTCATGGGGAGATCAAAGGAGGGACAAAATTTGGGTTTACAAACCATCAATCAAGCAATTTCATTGCATGAAGGTTTGTGAATACAATTGTGCAAGTTCAATGAATGCAAAATGAGACCAAAGGACCATCACCCTATCATGCATGATCAAGGGCAATAGAGACTAAGGAAAATGGCACATTTCATTACTTTTGAGTATGAAATGTCTCATTTCCCCTGTGTTCAAACTAACGTCCGATTTGAACACATGTAATGCAACACAAAGAATGCTTATCTTGTCATTTTTACTTGCCCAATTTTGTTTACTCATTTTAATTACCAAAACCATTCTTTAATCCATTAAGTCCATTAGTGAGTGTCCTCTAATGGAAAGATGACTCAAACAACAAGTTGATTTGGGCATGAAAGAGGCATTGCATTGTTGGTAATGAACCCCCTAAGGGATTAAACCATTAGGTACAACACCTCCATTTCACACTTAGGCAAACAAGAGGTTTAAAGCCACTTTCAAAACAAACAAAAGAGTGAAGACTTGAGGAAGATTGCAGAGATTATAATGCTGAAATGAAGTGCAAAACAACACGTAAACATGCTATTAACTCAAAACAATGATGATTAAAGCATTAAAACATCAAGCTAGTGAAGGAAATTACACTACAACTATGCAATACAAGAATCAAATGAATCGAATAACCAAAAACAGAGGAAAAATAGTCCTAATTATAGTCTAAAACATGCTGGACTTAAGCCACAGAAAGCTAAAACAATAAGCTAATACATGAGGCCAACTAGGCATGCAAACAAGGCACAAGGAGGGGAGGCTAACCCCTCCAATTTTGGACTTTAAAACAAGGTTTTTACCACTAAAAAACCTCTGAAATTCAGTGGTTAAAAGGACTAAAAAAGTTGGTTTGAAAGTGATGAAAAATGGTACAAAAGCTTAACAAACAAGGGAGCAAGAAGGGTGGACCACCCCCTAACTCAAAGAGACCTCAAACCAATACTTTTAAGTCACAAAAATAGAGTTTTTGATAGTTCAAAATCAGCCCAAAAACAGTTGAAATAGATGGCAAAACCAAGATACAAAACAAGGATAAATAAGGTAAGTGCTATACCTTTGAAGCAAAGCACAAAATAGCCAATAATCCAAGCTCAAACCACCTTCTAGAGCTCAAACAAGACTTCAAGTAATCTCAGCCCAAAGGTGAGAGTATTTGGTTAAGGGTTGGTATGCAAAAGCTAAGGACTTGTGAGCAAATGTGTACAAAATATCAAGAGAGAGGGAGAAAGCTAGAGAGAGAGAGAGATATTTTTGCTCTAATTTTTCTAACCCTCAAAAATGGGGGAGGAACCCCCTATTTATAGAAAAACACCCCTTGAGCTTAAAAACATCTCATCATACATGTGTATGGAGATGCAGCTCAGTGTGCAACAGCTGGCACAATTGTCAATAAATATCTAGAAAAAGTCACTGGTGACTGTCGGCCACCACTGATAGCCGACAAAACATCCCATGGCCGACAGCCTTGGGTGGTGGCCGACAGGTCACCAAGAGGTCCAGACACCAAGTTTTGGTCCAAAACAAGGCATAGAAAGAATAAGGTTTAGAGGCTCAAAGACAAGGCATTCCGCTGAGGACTTCGGGCGCTCAAAATGAACATAAACAAACACAATCATCGAGCGCACAAGCGATGACGTCTAAGTCTTGAGGGCGGTCAAAAATGGGGTGTCTACACTGATACATCAAAGATGTCGGTACTTGACCCGTAATGTAATTGCTATTTATAGTGAAGCTCTACAACCTCGTAAGACTTGAAATGTCTGGTAATGGACCTGGAAAAGAATTATAATGTAACCACAGTTCGGTCAAATGGGTCATGTTTTGTATCACAGCAATTGAACCATTGAGCTTATAAATACTCCATTGCTTATGAAACCTCAAAGATTGAATTTTAGAATCTGAAAAGCTCGCAAGTAGCCCACCCTTAAGCTTGTTGAACTCAAAGTGAAGAGTTGTCAAATTTGGGAATGTGTTAGCACCAAAAAAAGATGGTATTTTTTCGTTGATGCTGGAGTCGTTGGCCAAGAAGACCCTGAGGGTCAATGTGCTTCAGAGACTATCTGGTATGGGCTAAGCTGAGAAGGAGTTGTTGTCAAGATAAACATTTTCCAGGGACGTCATACCGAGGAAGAAATTTGAGGGAATGAAAGAAAAGCTATTGTTGCTGAGCAAGAGGTTTTGGAGTGAGCTCATGCTATGGAGACTTGGGAGTGGACCACTGAGATTGTTGGATGCGACATCGAGTATTTGCAAGGCGGTGAGGTTGGCCAGGCTTGAAATGAGAGACCCCCCTCATCTATCCTTGGAGCAACCCACGTTTTGCCAATTGCACGAGTCCAAGTCACTCCAATCAACTGAACCCAGTTGGTCGACAAAGAGGCTCAATTTCAAGTCCTGCATTATTGAAGCATCGCTTGAATGGGATTAACAATGAACAAAAACAAAAAGGTAGAGTAAATAGAGAAAGAAGAGGGTGGAAATCTTAGAGCTCAGATGATGTTTCACCATTTTCTCAAGAGTAGAGGAAGAAGATCACCGATCAAGTTTACAAATAAAATGTTGGGTTCTCTTCCTAGGGGCTCAAGTTGGCATTTGAGAAGGGTAGAAATTGATCTCAAAGCTAACTCTCACTCTCCTTCGCCAGAAACCTTGTCATTGCCACCAAACTCTTTCCAATTCTCTCCATCCCCTAACTCTTACTTCGCCATGTGAAGTGATAAAAGTTAGAGTGGGTGTTTGGGAAGTGGCTATTTTTTAGGCTTTTTGGCTATTTTAGTAGGCTATTTTAGTTTTTGTGTTTGGGAAGATAGATGGATTTTTATTTGAGTTGTTGTATTGAAAAATGTGTTTGAAATGATGTTTAAGGCTGAAATGACAAATTTGCCCCTAACTTCACTTTTTTCTAAAATTGGTCTAAAGGAGCAAAATTGTCATTTCAGCCTCAAAGACTAGGCTGTCACAATTCCGTGCCTACACACTGTCATGACAGTGTAGGGCTGCCCCACTGCTGCCGGCTTTGTTTTTCTTTTCTTTTCTTTTTTTTTATAAATATAAATCATTAATTTAGGATTTTTGAGGTTTTTTGACTTTTTTAGTATTTGAGGCTATTTTAGCCTCAAAAGTGGGTTCCCAAACACCCCCAGAGTTGCATTATGGTTGAGACCATATTACTCAGAGCATAGTTTTTCAGTTCAAGATTTTGTGCTTAATCTTAGGCGAGTGTGAAGGTGCATTAAAGGAAGAAAGGTGTAAGGTGTTTGTACAGTTTTGTTGTCTTTGTTGCTGTATAATTTCTTCTTCTTGTTATTCTAATTGGATCCTCTCCAACTGGGTCTTTATTAATGTTATCTCTTGTAACAGTGTTGCTTAATGATCATCAATAAAACTTTTTCGTTGTGTCAAAAAATAATTTTTGAAAGAATTTTTAACTCCTTGACCACGCTTCTAGGTATTGTAGCCTTGGGAATTCCTCTCACCATTTCATGCATTTATCATCGTTGAACAAGTTGCACACCAAACTTTCCAAAAACTTTGCCAATTCAGTCTTGACCTACAGGTCAAATTTGGGACCGACATGTGAAAGTAATAAACACGCTCAAAAAGTCCTCAACCGTGTTGGGCCTAGAAACAATTTCAAAATTGACTATTAATTGGGCCCAAAATTACTTACTACATTGGACTTTTTTTCCTTTCTAAAAAAATTATAGAATAATTACCCTGAACTTATTTACTTTTTGACTCCTCGGTATAAATTTTATTATGTTTTTTTCCTTTGTTTTGATAATGAATTTTTATTAAAAAAATTTAGATGTATTTTCTGTTTATGGAATGATCATTTGGTACTAACAAATTTATTAAAGTGATAAATGATTGGGATATTTTGGCTTCTGTTTGTAAGTTGTGATTTATTTTTAATTTTATTTGTTTTAGTTTGTATTGAAATATAATTTGAAAAGTGTACATAAATTGAACAAAAAAGATACATTCCTCTAATTTGTGAGTTCTAAAAGAGCACTAATGATGTGAAAAATCAAAAATAAAAAGAAGAAAAAAAACCAAAGCCAAAACATCACATCACATGGACTCACACACCAATTAGAACTATTAGAACCCTTAATTTAGAGCTCCTATAATATTTTTTCATAAACTGAATAGGACTTTTTGACAAATACATACGGTCCACAATACAGTCTCGTAACTTCCCCTAAAATTAATACTATGCGGTTCAAATTCACGGAAACACAGAGCCAATTTTTTACATTAATTTGTTTGATTTTGTTTTAGAATCTATTTTTTAAAAATACTAAAAAACTCGTTTGGTGAAAATAAACATAAGGAACGGTATGAAATTGATGAGTATTCATTAATTTTTTATTATTTTTTATCAAACTAATTTTTAATATTTTTTAAAATACAGATTTTAAAAGCGAAACTAAACAGAGCGATTTGCCGCCAAAAATAAATGCAGTCCTCAAGTTATTTTCATGTCTTAAGCATTTTCATTGGTTGGATAGTTAAACGGTATATTTTAATCATTAATACTGACAAAATATTATATTTTATTTGTTAACAATATTACTCCCAATGGAGCATCTCCAATGTCATATTCATGATTTAATGTAGGAAAAAGATTGCTACCCCCAGGGGGTGACACCCAGTGACACCCAGTGAGGTGTCGGGCGTGGGTTGGCCGAGAAAAAGCAGTTTTTTTTTTTTTTTTTTTTTTTGGATGTCGGCCAGTGGGGGCTCGCCACCTCACTGGGGGTGCGACCCCCACTGGGTGTAGGGAGCATTACTGATTTAATGTATGACCATCATCCTTTGGAAGTGTTGTGTTATGCTTTTTGTATTGTGTATTGCAACTACTTGTCAGAAATTCTTCAAAGAAGTTATCTGTGTATTATTGGGGCAATCTTGTCTCTGAAGCATTTGGGAAAAACCAATAAAATTTTGAAGTGGATTCGTTAGCTCTTTTAATTCAATTCGGTAAGTGTATAAATGAGGTGGTGGAAAGGAGGTTAAGGAATGGGAGGAAAGAGAGAAAAAAAGCAATATTTTACGGAAAATGAGCAAGAGCTCTAATTTTGGAGATCCTCATGATTCTCAAAGTAATCTGGGTCACCCATTTTTTTTTTTTTTTTTTTCACGTGAATGATCCAGATCATTTTGAAAGTTATGAAAGTTTCTAAATTTAGGGGTCTCAATCATTGTTGATACTTTACCATTTCAGAGGAAAGAGAGAAAAGAGAGTGTGGGTAAAAAGAGGAGCGTGGGTTGAGATTTGGTTCAAATGGTGACAACAAATTCGGGGGAGTCTGGTAGCTCTTTTTTTGTGTAGATTAAACATTTTCCTGTAACATATTTATTTTTTTATTTTATTTTAAATTAGTCAAATCATTAACAACTATCTAGGTTTTGAACGAAAAATTAATGGGCACGAACGTTGCACACAAGAATGAGAATCTACACTAATTTAGTCCACTGAGTTCAATCAAAAAAAAAAAAAAATTTAAAATATGGACAAATTAAGGTTGAGGTAAATCAAGGTAAAAAAAAAAAAAATTAGAATATTAGTGTTACAAATGCAAAAAAAATTACAATATATATATAATGCATTGTGATAGCTATAACACTGCATTCCTTATAGTGAAGTATGGACCCATCCAAAATGAATGTAACACTATTCACGCCCATCCAAAATGAATGTAACGCTATTCACAGAAAATTGTAGAAGTATGGACCCATCCTAAATGAATGTAATGCTATCCACATAAAATTGTAGAATAATGTAGACAATTTTCTAGTAAAACTTTTAGATTTGTAAACATTATAATGTTATAGGAAAAAAAAAATATTAATACTTCACTTTTAGCCTCTCACACTTCAATTTGGTTAAAAGACAAAAAAGAAAGTAAATAAAAAATCACAAGTAAAATTGAGTTGGACACACTTTATTTTCTACTAATTCAATCCTCATTATCACAATATAATTTTTTTTATATATGTTCATAATACCGTCAAGTGATATCAATGCAATACTTAATTTCTACTAGAGCGTGAGCTGCTTAAAGTATGAATATAATTACTAAAATAATAAAAAAGATAAAAAATTAATATTTTTATAATTAAATCCTATCTAATGCATATTTTGTTATAGATTGAAAGATTTCAAGTAGGCCACTCTACAAAATATGTATATATAATTTTATTGTTCAGAAGAACTCAATTGCCATTTAATTCCAGGTTGCAAGCTTTTTGTTTTTTTTTTTCTCAAATTTATGTGAAATTTCACATTCAGCCTTTATTTTTTCAACATTATCTATTTTACAATCTATTAAGAAAAAACAAGTGTAATATTGGACGTGAATTTCAATTACATAATAATTGACTTCTATAGAACTTTTAAGTTTTTGAAATTGTGGAGTCCAAACTAAAATGAAAAAATTGGACTGAATATGAACTCCCTTTCTAGAATTTCAAAGTTGATGTAGTTAACTTCTTTTTTTTTTTTTTTCTTTTTTTTTTAAAAAAAAAAAATCAGCATAATGTACTTGACTGTGTTAATTATGGTAGAAAGCTTCTTAAGCATAAAAATATATGAAATGAAATACTACTAATTGTTTATCAAGACGAAGACGAATTAATTAAAAGATGATGATTATATTTCTTAACGGTCCAAATAGTAATGAAAAAAAAAATAAAAATTAACATATATTCTTAAAGAAATAAAAATTTGTCCTTACAATGATGACAAATAGAACCTTTTTGGTACCGAAAGACTACTAAATATTATTACCAGTTCAAACAACATAATTGATGATTAGAGTTTCTTAATAGTCCAAATTGTTATTAAAAAAAAAAAAAAAAAAAACCAATTAACAGTCTCGAAGCAATATTTATCTTGTCATGACGTGAAAGACAAATTAAAAAATTATTATCCGGAAGGATGATAATAATTGCTTTGTGGTTCAAATAATAATGAAAGGATAACAGAATTAACGAACAGACAAAAAGATAACATAGAACCAGCAAAAAGGAACATATTTAATTAGTGACATTTATAGTGTATTTTGGTCCCGAATGGTTCTAACCGTACTCTATATTGTCATGTAGTGGTAACACATCCCTTCAAATGATTATGCTTAATCATATTAATAACAATTATTTCAAATTTACCATTACTCTTAAAGTTGCTTTCGCCACAAAAATGGTTTTAACTACACTTTTAGAATACAATACAAGAAATATGAGATTTAACGGCATTTATATAGCGGCGTTTTTTTAAATGCCACCTTTTCCAATATTAAACGACGCTTTATAAATGTTGCATTTTGTTTTAATTAAAACGGTGCCGTTTAACTAATAGAAGTCATTTTTTAAATGCCTTCAAATGTGCTGCAATGTTATCCCTCTCTTTCTCTTGGCTTTATGAGAATCAAAAACCCCTCCTCTCTCTCTCTCTCTCTCTCTCTCTCTCTCTCTCTCTCTTCAAACCCTCATTTTCAATCTGGGAAACCCTTCAATCTTAGAAAAACCGATCCCTCAAATCTCTCACTCACTCGATTGCTTTCTCTCTCTTCAGATCGGTGATTCATCCCAGATCTAATCTCAAAGTGATTTCGATTTCGAAGTTCTTTCTCTCTCTTGATTTCAAAGCTCCACCACCACCACCATCTGCATCATTGACTAAGGTGAGCACCACTGTCTACATCGACTAAGGTGACCACCACTGTATACAATCTCAATTTCGTTTTCTCTCTCTCTCTCTCTCTCTCAAGCTCTTCCTTCCGTCGATTCTTCTCCTAGGGTTTACAATCTTGAATCTCCTTCTAGGGTTTGGATCAACTTTCATTCAAAAATATATGTTTAAGATTTGAAATTTCTCATTCAAAAATATTTGTTTGAGATTTGAAATTTCTCATTCAAAAGTATATAGTCTTTCCTCATTAAAAATTTTCATTCGAAACAATATCCTTTTAGATATGAGATTTTCATTAAAAAATACATGTTTCAGGTCTAAGAGTTTTTATTCGTTTGAGATCTGAAGACTCGCTGGGAATTTTTTTTTTTGGATATAGCCTTCTTCCTGCTTAGGCTTTTGATTGTTGATTTTTTAGGGAGTCTAATTACTCGAGCTTTTGCGTATATGAATGACATCCTTGATAAGGTCTGTTGCTATGTTCTTGTCATGACTTGAACCCGCCCCCATGGGTTAAGGACATAACCAGCTAGTAATCATGAGATTACCTACGGCTTTAAACCAAACAAGGCATAACTCATCAGAGAAAAGGGGCCAAAGGGAAGCAATTTCAAACTTTCGTCCATAGAGCTCTGCTTACATGGCACGTCATAACATTTCACAAAACATACATTAATAACTCACATCAAGGAAAGTTAACATATAAGCTTTACACAACAGGATCATTCGAGTCATGGTCAGCCAATCAAAACTATATACAACTGTAATCCAAAGTTCTCGCCAACATGACAAAATATAACAAAATAGCTAAAAGGCGAAAACAAGTCTCGTGCGTGAGACGTAGGGGCTGACTCTTCAAAACCTTGACTGTTTCTCATATACTTCACTGAGGCTGGGTTTGGACCTCCCTTGGCTCACCTACAGACACATGAATGAGCGTGAGCCAAAGCCCAGTGAATAATATCAAATAAAGAAGATACACGAACGGTATTTAGAACAACATACAACAGACGGCCTTGGGCCCAATTCATATTTCTATCTAGTATGTGTATATACACATAGGTCAAGTGACTGTGGTTCCAGACACATCAAGCGGCCTCGAGCCCAATTCATTCGTATCCGACGACCTTTGGTCCAATCGTTCTTGTCCAACGGCCTTTGGCCCAATCATTTATGTCATACGGCCTTTGGCCCATTTATTCACATCATACGGCCTTTGGCCCATTCATTCACATCACACGGCCTTTGGCCCATTCATTCACGTCATACGGCCTTCGGTCCATTCATTTATGTCATACAGCCTTTGGCCCATTCATTTATGTCATACGGCCTTTGGCCCATTCAATTGTATCCAACGGTCTTTGGCCCAACCATATGGCATAGCAAACATTTGTCCACAATTCAAATTAACAAACTTATAAGACTTATAGGGAAATAAGCAATTGGACAAATAACATACTTCAAAATATCTTTACTAAGATATTACTCACAGTGTTCTGCCGGTGGATTCACCCTGGAACTCGACCCTACACATTACATAACACATGCGGGTCACAAAAGATTCAATCCGTTCTTAATTCATACATCCCTCTTAGGCTTCTTTCTTATCCTTTCAACTCATTTATAATGTTCAATGCATGCCTAAGAGTGGTTAGAAGTGAAAGAGAACGGAAAATGAAACTCATAACACTTTTACAAAATTTTTGAAACAGAGGTCCCCGCTCGAGCGTGGGTTCTCCCGCTCGAACAGACCCCGTGGGTCTGCAAAAATACTGGTTGCCTCATTTTTACGCTCGAGCGTGAATTCGGACGCTCGAGCTGAAAGTCACACTACATGGCTTCCCGCTCGAGCATGAATGTCCCCGCTCGAGCGGACATCAATGTCTGCAAAAATTCTGGGAGCTCGTATTTCACGCTCGAGCGGTGCTTTCCTTGCTCGAGCGGACATGCCAAATTCTGGGTTTTCCAGAACTATTCTTGAGGCTCAAACTTGCATTCAAACTCAAATAACTTGCATACCACGACTTATACTTCACATGCAAAACCTTCTAACATGATACAAATGCTAGATTACAACATTATGAAGCTTAATTTCCATGAATTACTTACATACACACACGATTCATATCAAACCCATCATCAATACTTCAATTTCATGCATCCAACACTCATGCTTCTAAGAATTGCACTTGCATGTGAACTACAACTTCCATTTTCAACTTAGATGATACAAATGATGATCAAAAGCATGAACTTTAACCACAATTCTACATGGATCATGTATTTCAAGCTTAAACATACAAATTCATGGCAATTTCCTACATGCATGTGCATATTGACTTCCCATTCATCAAAACCAACTCATTTTCATCATAATCAATTCAATTCATGTTCTTGATCACCATCCAACTTTGAATTCACCAAGTTACAAACTAAAATCTATGAATTTACTCACCTAGAAGCTTCAAACACCCAAATTCTAGCCAATTCTTAAGTTAATCTTCAAGATTTCCAAGCTTTTTGCTCAAATCTTCAATTGCTTTCCCTCTCTCTCTCTCTAGCCAACCCTCTCTCTCTCCTTAGAGTAATCTCAGCCAAATTAAATAAAAAGAGAGGAGTTGAGTGTATAGTGCCCTTTTTTATAGACTCTCACTTAATCAAATTGATTAAGGTTAATAATAGTGCTTAATTAATCGTTCTGAATCTAATTATTCTGACCCAAATCAATTTTCAATTAAATTTCACCGTAGGCTCTAAAAATTACGTTAATCACAATGGCGTAGTCAATTCCGGGTTCTGTGGCCGATAAGGCCTTCAATTTAAATTCTAAAGCAGATAATCAAACAGATTTTTCTACAGTGAACAGATAGAAATTCAAAATCACATATATGCATATAAATGGCACTCAAAATCATATCAAACACATAATCATATTCATAATAAAGATCAATTAGCATAATACGGAACATGTTTATCACAGTTCTTTTTTTAATTATTATTATTATTTATATTTTTATCAATTCATGCTATATTCATTGAAAAAGTGTAATAAATTATTGACAATCTATCATTGAATGTTATTTTTTGACATTTATTATATCAACTATGTTTTATTCCAAAGAATTAAGTCCTGACTCTAAAGAACATATGTCATCAATTAATAAACTGTGTTCTTATGTACATGCTTGTCATCAATTTGAATGTTATTTTTTTTGCCATTCATGTTCTTCACATTAATTGTTTTTGTTTTGATTGGAGTACAAAAGTCTTTTATGAAGGTAGGGTGAGTAGGATTGCTGACTTTGAGACTGTTAGGGATATCAAAGAGAAGCTTTGCTACGTAAGGTTAGTGAATATCATCATAGTTTGGTTTGCTTTTATGGAATTTGTTCATTGCAATTTACTTGTTTTGTTTTGCAGTTATGATTACCGAAGGGAATATCAAATTTGGCACACCATTGTGGTGTGGTTTTTTTTTTTTTTTTTTGGTATTTCAGTGTTGCTTTTAAATATCTCAATTGGAACTTATTTGAGACTTTTGTTGCTTGAACTTAATCTTCACAACCGATGATTACTATAGTGTGCTAGCATTGGAACAAATTGAGTCACATCTTCACTTCATACTTTTTTGTTCCAACGAGCCTGTGTTTTGCTATTATTATGTGTGCTTGCATTGCAATAATTAAGATTTTTATGATTGTTAATTTATATCTCTATTGTGGTTTCCTACTTTTAGTTTTTTACTACAGTTGGTGGTTTTTTCACTTTTAATGATTTGGTTTTCTCATTTTTTATACAACACAGATGAGTAAGGGTAAAAATAAGTGACTGAAATGGGTTCACCCAGCTGCCAAAATGTATGCTTCTTAGTAAGTTAATTTGTATATGCTGCAATTTAATTGGTATTTTTCTTAAATTCTAGATCATAATAACAATATGACTCAAGCAATGGGTGCTAGAATACATTTGCAGATGGTTTTCTTGGCCTCCAATAAGTTTACTGTGAGACTAGATTTATTTTCTTTGTTCTATTTTCATTTTCTTTTCTTGGGATCTTAGAACAAGTACTATGCATGTTCTAGTGTTGGAGAGAGCACTTATGATTTATGAAGTTTTGTTTGTTTGCTTGTTATATTAAATGTTGTTCTCTGTGATGATAGTTAGAACAAAAGATTGGATTGCCATATGAGCATTTTTTTAATGAATAGTCTAAGTTGGAGTCTTGTTTGTACAAGAGTCGATGAGTTTTGTGAGTATACCTATGTTCTTTTTTTTCTTTTTCTTTTTTTCCAGCTTATAATTTATGAAGAATCTTTACTTTTTATATGTTCTATATTTCTCTTTGTTTTGCAACACCTCAAGAATTCATGTTTGACATTTGTTTTATCAAAATTATGATGCATCACATAATGCCTATGAACTACACCAGGTTTGGAAAGAGGTAAAATGGGGATATTGGTGATAATAAATACTTGATTCAAGCAGAATTTTCTTTGTAAGTCATTAACTGTGGATAATTTTGTAAAATTCAACAGTCCAATTTGTCATAAACTGATGCTTAATTTGGTGAGTTACCATATGCATAATATTTGTTATTTTATGTAATACAATTTTTGGCTTTTTTGTTTGGGTAAATTACAAATACACCCCCTGAGGTTTGCTTAAAATACGAATTGCCCCCTATGGTTTGAAAAATTACAAATACCTCATTGTCAGAATTTTTTATTTAATAGAATTAATTGAAAAAGTGAAATTTATAACTGTTCACCTATACAATAATACAATTATCTGAATTATTAATTGAAATAAAATTTTAACATTATTAAAAACTGTTAATTAACTTGATGATTTATTAATAAAATGACCTATTTTTTATGAAATTAGAAACCTTAGAGGGCATAATGTAATTTCTAGAACCACAAGGGGTAATTTGTAATTTAAGTAAATCTGAAGGGGTGTGTTTGTAATTTACCCTTTTTGTTTTAAGTATACTACGATAATTTTCTCGACAAGGTTAAATTGCAAGGGGTGGACATCACATAGCAACTGTGCTAATGTATCTTAGTGATATGGCAAAAGGTGGTGAAATAGTGTTCCCCTCGGCAGAGATTGGTTCAAAATTCTTCCCGATTTCAGTTGAACATGATTGATAGTATTCCATTTTTTTTTTTTGGAACTCCAACTAACTCCTTTTCTCAATAACTAGTAATTCACTTATCCTGAAATTCTGTTTGCTTATTCTTATTATCTCTCTTGTTAAAGTAAAAATAAAGTTTAATTATAAATATAAACATTGTATTACATAGCATACTTTCATTGATTTCCTTAATGATACGCTTATGGATCTACTTGTCCTGTTTTAGATTGCTTATTGCATGAGCAATGACCTAAATATTAGATCTGGTAGCCTTCATATTATATTATCGTTGGAAGGGTTACGAACTTTGCAATAAATTCCATTGAAAGCTGGCAATATAGTCAACATGAAACTCAGTAATAAGCTGTTTTGCTAGGTAAGTGAGTCGGAAAAATCTAAATCAAAGGGGGGTTAAGGGCGTAGATATCTGATGAATTTCTTATTCCATATATTCACCTCATGCTTTTCACACTCCTGTTTATCCATCTATCACTGCACTCACATGGCATCAACGGTTAGGGCATCCATCTCCTTTAAAGTTTCAGCATCTTACTAGATATCTTCCCACGTCTCAGCATGATCAATTTCTTTATTCTACTGATTCTTGTAATAAAGTTCCACATTGTACACCTCGTGTTGTTACTAAAATACACAGGTTGCCATTCAAATTGTCAAATACCTCTGTAAATGCATCTCTTTCTCTAATTCATGGGGATGTATGGGGCCCCTTTCATACTTCTTCTAATGCTTTCCAATATTATGTGCTATTTGTGGATGATTTTAGTAGATTTACCTGGGTATATCCATTGCATTACAAAAGTGAAGTGTTTTCTAAATTCTTGGAATTTAAAGTTTTTGTTGAGACTCAGTTTCAAACTTCTCTCCAAATTTTTCGAACTGGTGGTGGTTCTGAGTTTGTTAATAAGAAGTTAGATTCTTTTCTTACATCTCATGGCATTGTTCATCAAATTAGTTGCCCTTATACACAAGCCCAAAATAGTGTTGCTGAGAGAAAGCACAGACACATTTCAAAAACCGTTATTACTCTCATTTACCAACCTAATCTCCCTCTTTCCTTGTGGTTTGATGCTATTGCCACTTCAATCTTTCTCATAAATAGAATGACTAGCGCCACTCTTCTTCATATTTCTCCTTATGAAGTCTTATTTCATCATGTTCCAAACTATTCTTCCTTCACAGTTTTTGGTTGCCAATGTTTTCCTTGGCTCAAACCATACACTCACCATAAGCTTCAAGCTAAGTCTACTCCTTGTGTGTTTCTTGGTTACCATCCTTCTATCAAAGGGTATAGGTGTCTTTGTGTAGACACTCCATTTTTGACCGCCCTTAAGACTTGGGTGCCACTGATTGATCACTCGATGATAAAAGTTGTGCTATGCAAATGTTCAATTTCTTCAGCAAGAAGAGCTTCTAAATCCCAACCTTAGACCCCATTTTAGACCAAAATGTTTTTTGACCAAAATCATTTTAGACCATGAAACCCTCTCTTTCAAAATATTTTTGAAAATTTTTCTAAGATGTTCTGAGGCTCACATTTCGTTAAAAATTACACTTTTCGGTAAACTGAGCAAGGACAAAGTGGAAATAAATGGAAGAGAGGTGAACTCTTTCAAAAATATTTTAAAACATCTTATTTAGAGGTTTGGAGTTGAAGAAAATTGGAGGAGAGGGAAGAAAATTAGTTGGGACAGAAGTTGGGCATCAACCGTTAAGGGAGAACTGAGCAGCCTCCACTAAATCAAGCCTACCTTTTTGTACACTTGGACTTTAATTGTGGGGCCACCACCACTGGAAAGTGGACTTCCGGGGCTTCATTTTAGACCCAACAATCGCCTAAAGCCGAGTCCAGATGAGGGAGAAATGGCCGTGTGAAGTTAGGCATTAATCCGATTAAGCTAGAAATAAGCAACCTTCACTAAAATAGGCATATCTCTTTGCACACTTCCATTGGAAAGTAGACTTCTAGGGCTTCAATTTAGACTCAAGACTGACCTGCAAAGGAGTCCGGATGAAAGAGATATGCCCATTTGAAGTCGAACCTGGAAGCAGATTTTTCTGTGGCCGACCGGCCACCACTGGTGGACGACTGGCTACCACTTCTGGCCGATCGGCCATTGGTTTAAAGCCTAGATATTTTGGCCAGCTGTCCTCCAAATGCTCCAGTTGTCCCTTTTAGATATTTTCGACCCAAGACTTATATTTTCTATATAATGAGGACCTCTCTTCTTGCTTTACAGGTTAGAACATTTTAGGAGAGGTTAGAAATTTTGGAGCAAAAAATCTCTCTCTCTCTCTCTCTCTCTCTCTCTCTCTCTCTCTCTCTCCTCTTGCAATTTTATGCTTAGTTGCTTGTTTCTCTACACTTTTGCATACACATCCTAAACCAAATTCTCTCACCTTTGAGATGAGGTTCCTTGGGACTTGTTTTGTGCTCTTTAAGGTGGTTTTAGCTTGGTTTGGTGCCTAAAATTGAGCTTTGCTTCAAAGGTATAACTCTTGCCTTGTTTACTTTGTTTCAATATACTTGTTTTACCATCTTTTCTTACTATTTTGGGGCTGGTTTTAAACTGTAAAAAGTTCTATTTTTGTGGCTTAAAAGTGGTGGTTTGAGCCCTTTTTTAGTTAGGGGCTGGTTCACCCTTCTTGCTTCTTAGTTTGTCAAGTTTTTGTGCCTTTATTCATCACTTTCAAACCAACTTTTTTGGGCCTTTTAAACACTAAATTTCAGAGGTTTCTCAGTGGTAAAAAACTCATTTTGAAGTCCAAAATTGGAGCGGTTAGCCTCCCCTTATTGTGTCTTGTTTGCATGCCTAGTTAGCCCCATGTATTAGCTTAATGTTTTAGCTTTTAGTGGCTCAAGTCCAGCATGTTTTACACTCTGTTTTGAACTAGTTTGCCACTGTTTTGGCTGTTTGGTGCCATTTGAGTCTTGTATGGCATGGTTGTAGTGTAAGTTCCTTCACTAGCTTAATGTTTTAAGGCTTTAACCGCCATTGGTTTGAGTTGGTTGCATGTTTTAGTGCTCTATCACTAATTTCCAGCACTTAATCATCTCTGCAACCTCCCTTCTTTCTTGATTTTATTTTTGCTTTGAAAGTGGTTTCAAACCACTTGCTTGCCTAAGTGTGAAATGGAGGTACTACACCCAATGGTTTAATCCCTTAGGGCGTTCATTATCAACAGTGTAATGCCTCTTTCATGCCCAAAGCAACTTGTGGTAATTAGAAGACACTCTTTCCATTTGAGCCCTCTTTCCATTAGAAGACACTCACCAATGGACTTAATGGATTAAAGAATGTTTTGGTAATTAAAATGAGTAAACAAAATTGGCAAGTAAAAGAGGCAATATAGGCATTCTTTATGTTGCATTGCATGTGTTCAAATCGGACGTTAATTTGAACACAAGGAAAATGGGATGTTTCACACTCAAAAGTGATGAAATGTGTCATTTTCCTAGATCTCCATTGCCCTTGATCATGCATGATAGGGTGATGGCCATTTTGGTCTCATTTTGCATTTATTGAACTTGCACAATTGCTTTCACTAGCCATCATGCAATGAAATTGCTTGATTGAGGGTTTGTGAACCAAATTTTGTCCCTCCTTTGATTTCCCCATGAAAATGAGAGGCAAAGTGTGCAAACAACCCTTGAGAAACACACTATTTTGCTCTGTTTTGCTCTCTGTTGCGGCAAGGAAGTTCAGGACAGCAGTGGCCGACAGCTACCACCAGTGGCTGACCAACCACCACTTGTAGCTGACCGATCACCGTTGGTAGCTGACCGGCCCCTTGTCCACCATCAGTGAAATTTGCTCAATGTGTTGGTAAGATGGAGCAGAGGTGTTCTGGAAGTGAGGAGCATTGTCAGTGGTCAAATGTGCAAACAGAGGCTTGCAGCAGCAAAACAGCGGCTTTTTGCGTGGAAATCGAGCACGTGCATGAGCCTCCCTTGCATTTCAAGCTTATTTAAACGTTTAAATATCTAGCTTAAATACATGTTGTAATTAATTAGTTAGTTTAACTAGTTATTCAATTTTGTTTTATAATTAGTTAACTATAATAGTTAATTAATTCGAGTTTTGTAATAATTAGTTAGCTTAATTAGCGTAGCTAGTTAGTTTTTATTCATTCGGACCCTTCTTCGCAGGGGCGTAATGTTGTAATAAGTGTGCGTGCGTGTGTGTATGTTTTCCAACCCCACATCTTTCTCCCTTTTATTTAATTGCTTTTGATGGTTAGATTAGGGACATGTTTCAAATTAGCATGCCTTATGCTTGCATCCATTCATTCGTATTGCATGCACCGAGGCTCGGCACATCATTCAAACTACATTGCCATTTCAATACTTTTTTGAATACATGTTTAACCGTATGTTATCAAATCGATCCATATGCCATATTAGTAGTCGAGCCTATTGAATTGCATATCACATGAGTTGCATTAGACACTTAACATAGTTAGGAATCATGCATTGTTTTCTAACTCATGTCTTCTTAGCTTGGAGTACTAGGTGAGTTTTTATGCTTTAGCATACTCGTATGAATGTGAATGTTGCCATATCTAGCATGCTTGCCATGAGACTATGTGCTTAAATGCTAAACTACATGAATGCCTATGGATGAAGGCTTGTTGTTTGAATTGGAACGATTCAACGAAATGTGCATTTTAAGCCCACTTTATTGAGTGGAAAATCATGTTTTAAGCCCACTATGTTTGGTGGCAAATCCGCAATCTTTAAGCCCACTTGAGGTGGCAACTTCAAACCATTTTCGCAAACAAACATGAGTTGAATTGTTCCAAATTGAGCAAACTAGTCTATACTTGCTTGTGCGCATCATAGTAATGTTAGTTAATAACCAGAACAAGAGCACATAATGTTTATAAAAATCATATCATGATTAGTAGAGGACAATCTTTGATCGGGCGAGCGGGGGTGCTCAATTCATGACCTTTCCCTCTCGTACCTAAGTTCCCGAGCTGAGGCAACTTTGATGATGACGGACACGTGGCCTTTGGCACGAGTCATGCGCTTCTTAAATTTTCCAAAATAAAATATTTAGGTGGCGACTCTATATCTAGCAAAGCAGTCCAATTTTGGCATTTTTGATTCAAAATCAATTTTCTAAAATGATTTGCCGGATTTGGACTTTTTAGTGTTTACCAATTTCACATTGCACTTGTGAGATTAGATTCAGAACCGTGGGAGTCCGAACTGTGAGGCCTTTCTTTCAAACCTTCTAAAAGGGGGCCCGAAAAAGGCGAGCCACAGTTTCTGGTGACTCTGCTGGGGATTTAGAGAACTTGACTCGAACTCATGATACGACATTATATATGCACTTATGTGTTTCTTTGCAGTTCCATTTGCATTGGTGCGCCTAAGTCACTGTGTTTGCCATCTGTTATTCCTGAACGGTTTGCTGGAGGCTTGCTTGGAAAAGCTTGCCAAAAGGCTGACCGGTTGCGGGCTTTGCCACAATGGGAACACAACCCTTGGATCTGGACTACCGCTGTACCATTTGATCCTCCTTTCACTTCTCGGTGTTAGGTGTCGGAGGTATATTAGGTAGTCTTGCTGAGGTACCCCTTTTGACCAATCGGCCTAGCTGTATATAGTAAAGCCATAAAGACTGTTCCAAACTAGGACAGGTTACTTACTCAAATTCAGGATTATGTGAAACATTTTGTTTTGAATAGTGAAAACCCTAGCTTCTGACGAAACTAGGATAGGGTAACCCTACCCTATCGTAGGGGTGTTTTGGCTGTCACTTAACTGGTATGTGCTTTATAGTGAAATTGTACAGGGCTGTGCGCATTAGTTGCCAAGTTGGTATCGGTTTTGGGGCAGAATTCAGTAGAGAGCACAGTCACTCAGCTATGATCATATCCGTTTTAGTGAACTTGGGCTGAGATGCTGTCTGTTTTCTCTTTTGCAAAGTAGTCCTGGAACCATAGCTTCAGAAGGCTCCAATATCCTCCAGGTACTCTGGACTTGTGTCGATAGACTTTGTCAGGTCGAAAATTGTTCAGAAGCAACCTGTGTTTACCTCACTCCCACCGGTTACAAGACGAAGGAGGTTCAAGCAGAATTCACCAGTGCAGTTTCTACAGCAGTCACCCCTCAGTCCACTCGGGTCTAGTCTGGTCTGGGAACAGCTGTCTGCATTCAGCTCAGCACGAGATCAATCACCCATTCCCATGGCTCAATATCTCCCAGCCAGTGTGGAAAAACTGATATAGCACCTGCAACAAAAAGTCGAGGCACTACAGCAGGACACAGTCCGTCAGGCTGAAGTCACGGCTCGTCAGGCGGAAGTGATAACCCGACTACAACAACAACAGCCACAGCCGGCTGTGGCTTCTACATCTCATGCACCTCCCACGGGTAACTCGACACCCCGGAGCCACTGCCCATACTGCTAATGTCCAAGAGACTCAGGGCAATCCGGCGGAGCCAATCCAAGACAGGCCTCTAAAGCTCCTGTTTATCAAATCGAAGCTCCGTTTGAATTTGAGGTTAACCCAACTGCACTTAAGGTCAATAAACTATAGAAGTTATTCGAACGAGCACAATGAGTGAACTCCATCCTGGATTTAGAGGACGGGTATACTGAATCTGCAGTTACCTTACCGAAGTGGTTTAAAATGCCGCATATCGATCGTTTCAACAGCTCTGGAGACCCAATGGTGCACCTCCGCCTATTTTTCGATATCCTAAGGCCAATGGGTTTGACCCCAGCCTAGAAGTTGTCTCTCTTCGGCCGAACCGTGTCTGGGATAGCCGCAATCTTGTATGCAAAATTAGAGGACTC
Source organism: Camellia japonica (assembly GCA_030407325.1). Taxonomy (NCBI): domain Eukaryota; kingdom Viridiplantae; phylum Streptophyta; class Magnoliopsida; order Ericales; family Theaceae; genus Camellia; species Camellia japonica. The sequence continues at coordinate 110,486,284 of JAPPVO010000007.1, forward strand.
TGTGAAACAGAACTGGAAAGAGATGGCTGAGGCCTCTATTGCTTAGTACTCCTACAACACATAGATCGAGGTCACAACTCGTGATCTCGAAGACACCCGCCAAGAGCTAAATGAGGGTTTCTCAGAGTTTGTGACAAGATGAAGAGCGAAGGCCTCGATGATGACTACAAGGCCTTCCGAAAAAGATCATATCAGGATGATTGTTCGGAATCTGCATGGCAAGTTGTTGCAGAAGATGATCGTTCTATCTCTGTTTACCTTACCAAAGCTTCATGAAATGGGGGTTCAAATCGAGGATGCCATCAGACAAGGGATCTTTGTGGAAGATAATGAGCCTTTGAAGAAGAATGTTGTTTGCAGTTTCAATGCTACTACTAATGGTAGCACAGCGGCGAAATGCTAAAAAATAAACACTGTCACCACTCCCCTCAATGGCCAAAAACCAACCACTTCAACTCGGCCCCAAGCTCGAAATTTTCATCCTCTTTACATGAGTCTTTCTCAAGCCTTGAAAATGCTGCAAGAAAAAGGGTACCTAGAACTCCTAGAACCTTGACCCCTTCCAAATCCTCTTCCACCAAGATATGACCCAGCTAAATACTGCGTCTATCATCAACAGTACGGTCATGATACAAACCGTTGCATCCGCCTCTGTCATAAGATTCAAGATCTTATTGACGAAGAGATCATAGCTCCACCAAAAGGACCTCAGGCCACCCCTAACCTATTACCTCCACATCTCAATCTCATCCATACGCTACCATCCACCTACAATCCCAGCATATACATCACCCCGGCCCATTTATCCAAGCCTGAGGTGTTCATTCAAAAAAGCACGGACTTCTGCATGATGAATGCACTCGAACCCCAATCATCTCAAACCCATGAACCCACTACTTCTGAGCTGATGAGCATGATTGAAGATCTTTAGAGAACAGTGGCAAATTTAGCCTTTGGGGTTTTGGCTCCATCATCGACCATATCACATGCAAGAAATTTCACACCAAAAGGCTCCCCAATCTTCAGGCGAGCTGCAATTGAAAATGGCCAACCTAAAGCTATCTCAGGTATGGGCAATGACATGTCAATAGCAACTGGGCTCTGCTCTGATATAGTGACCCAATCCCTTGACAAAGTGGAGGCAAGTGATAAGAATAAGGTTGGGGCAAGTATCGATCCTTACGAACATCTTTAATGGGCCATTGAGGCTTTCATGGTTGAAGGGCTGAACAAACAGCAAGTGCTTGCAGTTGATGCAAAGACTGTGGATGGCACTTTTGCCACTCAGGTTCGGGGCATTTCGAATCAAGGAGCAAGCCATGAAAAAGGCTGTCATACCAGAAACACCCCTTTCAACTCCAATCCTACACTCAGAAGAGATTATCAAACCCAGTCAGCACCTACCAATCCCTCTATCATTCCCTCCAGGACTGGTAATCGCACCAATAATCCCCTCTACATGACCTTATCCAAAGCTCTTCAAATCCTCGTAGGACAAGGCTATCTCAAACCCCTTAAGCCTAGGCCTCACCCGAATCCCCTTCCATCCAAGTATAATGCTGCCAAGTACTGTGCCTTCCATCAATAAACCGGCCATTACATTGATAGTTGTTTTCGTCTTCGCCATGAAATACAAGATCTGATTGACAATGAGGTAATCGCCGCACCAGGTCCTGCAAAGTCTATCGGTACTGGATCAATGAACTTGGGGGATAATGTGACTATGTGATCGGGTATGAACCACATGCCGATGGTTCTCATTTTACTCCAGGCATGGTGGATGGCACGCACTGTTTTTGAGCAATTTGAAAATGATGTTTATTGTACTTTCTAACTTGGGTATTGAGTCAATTCTGTTGTGTTGTATAGAGTCTGTCTTGTTGTATCGAGTCAGTCCTGTTGTAATAGAGTCGGGTGATTTGGGGGTGTTACCTCAGACATCACTATCTTGTTTTGTGTTTGTCTTTTACACTCTTTCTTTTGTGTCTATTTCTGCCATTGAGCCAGTTACGCCAAAAGATCTGAATGAAACGACAAAGATTTTCACCTACTTTTCTATGCCTTGAAATCATTGCATTGACCTAAGTTTTTCAAAACTTTTCTACACTATGATGAAAACAAAGATGAAGGAATTCCTCGGGATTTTCAAAAATTTGATCAACTGAGAGAAAGAGAAACATGCTAAGCCCTTAATGAATGATATCATATTTGTTAATGTGAGTACTGAAAAGGATCCTGGCTTGATCCAGATTGGTTCTACATTATTTTCAGAGGAGCCTGAGCGACTAGTCGCTTTATTAAAAGATTTCAAAAAATGTTTTGCGTGGTCCTACGAAGACATGTGTGGAATCGCTCTTAGGATTGTATAGCATAGGATCACTCTCAGCCTCGAGACTTGATCCCTTTTGCTTTCAAACCTTGAACCTTGACTCAGAATGTTCAACGATCAACCATAATATAAGGCTTGTATGGCCAGATTGGAAGCAGCTCTTGAACTAGGGGCAAGAAGGTCAGATGTCATCAAAGGAAGCTTGCGTAGCTGGATTGGAAGAAACCCTTGAACTAGGGGCAAAAAAGGTCAAAGATGCTCGAAGATTCCAAGTTGGGTCATTTCTCAAACCAATGAAGACTAGCAAGAAAGCCAAATCCCAGAATTTGAAAGAAGAAAATTTATTGCTGAAAGGACAATCGAGTTCCAATCCACGATACTAAAGGCAAATTTAGACCCGATTGGATGGGCTCCTACATCATCAGTGAACAGCAGCCATTCTCCTCGATTCAGATGGCTTAGAGATCCTATGACCAATCAACATGGACAAAGTTGAACTTTTCTATCCTTGAGAGGCTCGCTAGGCCGAAAACTCGAAAGAGCGACCCAGGCAAAAGTTAGAGCAAGACAAATAAAAAAGAACAAAAATGAAATAAATGGAAACAAAGAAAAAGAAATGGAAAAAAATAGAGAAAAATGAAGAGAAAAGAAAAAAATAGCCCGCAAGGTTGAAAACCCGAAAGGGCGGATTTGGCAAAAGTTAGAGCATAAAAGGAGAATGTCAACACCCGAGTGAACCTCACCCCGGAACTACGTACGGCCTGATTCCCGTCTTTGGGATACATGGGCAACTTTATCCTGAAGTTCGACCCCAATCATTTTCAGCCTGCTTGGCTCATCCATGTTGATTGGCTTATCCTTGTTCAAACTCGGCTATCTTATCCATGCATAAATTGGCTTGTCTTCGTTCAAATTCGGGTGTCCTATTCCGTTATAAGATTCAGCTGCAAGACAAATCAAATTCAGATATGAGATTGCGCATCTCGAGAGTAGATTCCACATTGGTTGAGCAATGGCCATTTGTAAAAATAGTTTTGCAGATTTTTAGAGAGGTTGACTAGTTTTCTCGAAAATTATTCCATTTTTCCAAAACTGGACCATTTCATGGACCCAAAAAAGGAAAATTTTCATTGCTCACAACCTGACTTGCATGATTTCAAATCAGAAAATCGAACAAGTATGTTAATCTGACTCTCATGTTGGTCAAAATTGTTTTAGCAAAAAGCCAAAAACAAAAAATGGTCAAAATAATGAACTAGGGGATAGTTGAGTTAGGGTTTCTGTCTTTTCTCCGTTATCAATGTACTCGCCAGAAAGGCCACAGCTGAAGTTAGCAGTAGGGAGCCAAGCGTTTTCTCATCCTCTAAACAGTAAGGTATCAAACAACGAACCGAAATGGAGCAGGATATTCAACTCTCTCATCTGGACAGGTCTGATCACATCCAAACTGGCCAAGGGCATCATCAACCAGTATTAGTTGTAAATCTGTTGCACATCCAGTCGCGCCACAACCCCTCTGTGGGAAAAGCTCACTAGTTGTGAGCGAAAGAAGGAGAATCTGGCAGAACACCAGGGGCAAGTGCCAACAACTTCTTGTTTATCCATCAACCTTCCAGGAGAGGGATAAAAAAAATCAGAGAGATTAAAGAATAGCGAGATGTGCGATGAGAGAAAAAGTGAGGAAAGGGCTTGTCAGAGAAATAGAGATTGAGTGCCATAGTGATATGAGAATCACAAATAAGAAAGGGTGGGAAACAATACCCGGAGAAATAGGCTCCTCGTGAACTAAGAGGTCACTTGCCACTGGAACATATTCGAGTGTTGTGTTTGTTGTTTTGGTTTGTCTCGATTCTTGTTTTGAGTCGTTTCGAGTGTAAATGTTTGTGTTTAGGTTGTTTTACTTTGTTTTTCCTTTGTTGAGTCGTTTTGACTGTGGTCAGTCATAGGCTCAATACCCAGTTAAGAACTTATTTCTCAATTTCAATTTCAAAAATAAATCATTTTGTGCTCAGAGTGCTATGTCATTCTCCACATTTGTACAAAACAAAATTCCTTCTCTCATAAACTGTAGGGTTCAACCTAGGTAATGTAAGAACAATAGAACAAGGACCTATCTGAAGCTATATAGGTTCCAGACTGCAAAGCAAAAGAAAAGAGGGAAAATCGGAGCATCTGAGTTTGTTTCAACTTCAGAAAATTTTGAGATTGCATTCCAGATATACCTCCTCAAGCCTTGTCAATGCTCCAAAGTATTAGTGTACCTCTACCTCAAGCTCAAGCTCAAGCTCAAGCCTGCTTCAAGCCAGAATGGCGATCAAAAGTGCTCTCCCTGAGTACCATTCCCTGCCAGAGGCATCTTGGATGTGTTTGCAATGAGTTCCTAGGAGACCAACTACGACGGTGGAAACTAGAGTTCGAATGGCGATGCTTAGAACACAAAGGTTTGGAATTTCTAAGACTAAATTCTCGTTTAAATACCCTGGGGTGTATCCTCGGCTTGAAATCTGTATGGCAGCCCCATAGATTGAGATAGCATGTATGCGCCTCAATTCTGGATACTAAACCAACCTAGTCTGTCACCTCGTTGGAGAATAGGGAAAGTTGTGAATATGATCAGGAAGAAAAGTGGTATCCATGGCTTCTACATGAAGAACCCTTGTCAGCATTTGCGGGCCTTTGAACTGTGAGTTGAAGGTAAGAGTTCGAAGAACACAAAGGGGAGATCCCCGTCAGAGTAGAGCGGTTCATCGCCACTCACACCTTGAGGTGCTTTCTAAAGTGCCGCTTTGCTTGATTATTGCATTCCCTAAACATCATGAACTACATTTCTTGTAACATGTATCATATCATCGCACGTATTGCATTTATTTGCATCTTATGTTATCTTGTATCATTTATCCTTTTACGCTGAGCAGTGTTTAGGATCGTTGTCCCTCGGGACTTTCTCAAGACGCGTGAAACGCGCCCCTGATTGGTTTTTCTTAGGACCTCTTCTTACGATTTCAGCGTGGTTAGGGTGTCCCTTTCCTCACACAATTTCAGCGTGTTTGGAATTTATCTCAGGATGCTTGGAACGCGCTCCTGGCGGCTTTTCTTTAGACCTCTTCTCACGATTTCAACGTGGTTAGAGTGTCCATTTCCTCACACGATTTCAGCGTGTTTGGAATTTATCTTAGGACGCATGGAACGTGCCCTTGATTGGTTTTTCTTAGGACCTCTTCTCACAATTTCAGCGTAGTTAGGGTGTCCCTTTCCTCACACGATTTCAACGTGTTTGGAATTTATCTCAGGATGCATGGAACGCGCTCCTGACGGCTTTTCTTTGGACCTCTTCTCACGATTTCAGCATGGTTAGGGTGTCCCTTTCCTTGCCACAATTTCAGAATGTTTAGAATTTATCTCAAGATGCATGGAATGCGCTCCTGATGGCTTTTCTTAGGACCTCTTCTCACGATTTCAGGGTGCTTAGAATGTCCCTTTCCTCACACGATCTTCAACGTGTTTGGAATTTATCTCAAGATGCGTGGAACGTCTCCTAATGCTTTTCTTTGGACCTCTTCTCATAATTTTTGCTTGGTTGGAGTGTCCATTTCCTCACACGATTTTCAGCGTGTTTGGAATTTATCTCAAGATGCGTGGAACGCACTCCTAATGCTTTTCTTTGGACTTCTTCTCACGATTTTGGTATGGTCAGAGTGTCCCTTTCTTCTCACGATTTCAACGTGATTAGAGTACCTCAAGACGCGTGATGCGCGACCCTGGGCGTGTTTTATCTCGGGACGCGTAAAACACGACACCGAGCGGTTTTCAACTCTCAGTTTACCCTGAGCAGTGTTTTCTTTCCTCGTCCTGTGTTTTGGCGTGGTTGGAGTTTGTTTTACAGCTTTTTGCATGAAAGCTTGAAGCTGCTTATTCATATGTTGTTATCTTGCTTATTGCATTTGTTATTGCTTATTATATCGTCTTGCATAATCATAAGGTTTGTCAAAATAGCCAGCTTCGCTTAGCGTGTGAGTCCATCCTTCAAATTGCTTTGCATTGTGTAGATCATTTGTATCCTGCCCCTGAACTATGCTAGTTTGATTCCTTGCAAAGGGATACGTAGGCAACCTTCAGGTTCAACCAATTGCTTTTGCATTTTGTTTGTTTGCCCAAGTCTTACGGCCTTGTCAAAATGGATCGTCTTCGGGCTTTGACATTCACTCACGTCACTTCATCACTTTGAGCTCTATCAAAGAGGGGCAACTGTAGGCACTCCATTTTTTACCGCCCTTAAGACTTGGGCGTCACTAATTGATCACTTGATGATGAAAGTTGTGCTGTGCAAATGTTCGATTTCTTCAGCAAGAAGAGCTTCTAAATCCCAACCTTAGACCCCATTTTGGACCAAGACGCTTTTTGACCAAAATCATTTTAGACCATGAAACCCTCTCTTTCAAAATATTTTTGAAAATTCTTCTACAATGTTCCGAAGCTCGCATTTCGTTAAAAATTGCACTTTTTTGTAAACCGAGCAAGGACAAAGTGGAAATAAATAGAAGAGCGGTGAACTCTTTCAAAAATATTTTAAAACATCTTATTTAGAGGTTTGGAGTTGAAGAAAATTGGAGGAGAGGGAAGAAAATTAGTTGGGAAAGAAGTTGGGCATCAACCGTTAAGGGAGAACTGAGCAGCCTCCACTAAAACAAGCATACACTTTTGTACACTTGGACTTTAATTATGGGGCCACTACCATTAGAAAGTGGACTTCCAGGGCTTCATTTTAGACCCAAGAATCTCCTAAAGCCGAGTCCGGTTGAGGGAGAAATGGTAGTGTGAATTTAGGCATCAATCCGATTAAGCTAAAAATGAGCAACCTTCACTAAAATAGGCATATCTCTTTGTAAAATTAGAATTTAGATGTGAGGCTACTTTCATTGGAAAGTAGATTTCTGAGGCTTCAATTTAGACTAAAAAATGACCTGCAAAGGAGTCCGGATAAAGGAGATATGCCAATTTGAAGTCAGGCCTGGAAGCAGATTTTTCTGTGGCCGATAGGTTGCCAACTGTAACATGCCCTGGGGGTACTCGTGCACGTTAAACAGTTCGGACTCCCGAGATCTCTTTCATCTAGTCTCACGAGTACAATATGAAACATAAATGAGAGTCCAATTTTGGCAACTTTTATTGAAAATTCATTTTATTGCAATTTTGTCAAAATGGACTGCATCATCAGATCTCAGAGTCGCCATCTAATATTTATTTTGGGAAAATTAGGAAACCCGTGACTCATGCCAAGGCCACTGTTCGTCGTAACCAAAGTTGTCTCGGTTCGGAACCTTAGGTATGAGAGGGGAATGTCATTATTTGAGCACCCCCGCTCACCCCGATCAAAAGATCGACCTTTACTAACCATGATATAAATTTTATTTTCTTTATATGTTCATGTTCTGATTATTTAATAAATCCTACAATTTACTATGTGAAGCATACAAGTATAGACTATGTCACCCACTTTGGAACAACTTGATTTCATGTAGTTTTGAAGATATACAACCCAAATAAATTGAATTTGCAAACATGAAAATCAACATCATTCCAAATTAAGCGACATAACCTCCATCCACTGGCATTCATAGAGTCATATCACATAAGTAAATAGCCTCATGGTAGAATGCTAAACATAGTAAGAAAAACACACACAAACGGGATGCTAAAGCATAAAAACTTACATGTTTGACGTCCCGCAAACAAGCTACAAAACAAAGTTAGTAAAACATGCATGATATTATATACAAAATCCTAATGTAATTCACTCATGAAATGCAACTAAAGATTCGGCTTCTAAGATATGACATGTGAATCATCTCAAGAACATGAGGTAGCGCACATAATCACATAGGAATTTGATTAAATCCACAAATGAAAACTTAACCGAATCAAGATGCATGAAACATAGATGCAAAGCATGGATATAATGAAAGACAAAATATGATGCATATTCACAGATAAAGAAAGCAAGTAAAAGAACGGGATCGAAAGAAGCGGGGTAGGGGAATTATTACAACACTTGAAAAAATAATTACAAACCAAATTAGAGAGGGATGAGGAGAATATTACATCATAATAAAAACCTCGCAAAACACTCAAAATAAAAATAAATAAAATAAAAGCTTCATGTTCTTTGGAACCGCCGGCGGAAATTGGTCAACATTGGAGATTACGCCATCTTGTTCGGAAGAAGCTAACCGACCGGCCAAATAGGCCGGCCGGCCAACTAGGCCAAGCAAAACCTGTCTTGTTGCGAAACCAAGAAAAGGCACAAACAAAAAATATGTAGGTGGCTCAACTAACCACTACCGGTTAGATTAAAAAACAAGAAAACAAATATAAAATAAAATAAAAAGTGCAAGCTTACAACATAAACCTAAAACAATAAAACAAATATAAGATAGAACATGCAAGATTACAACAAAACTAATATGAGACTAATACAAAAAAAAATAAAAATAAATATGAGGTAGAACATGTAAGATTACAACAAAACTAATATGAAACTAATACAAGAAAAAAAAAAATATGAGGTAGAACATGTAAGATTACAACAAAACTAATATGAAATTAAAACATGCGAATAAAAATAAAATAAATAATTATGAGCTAAACAAACCACTAGGATTATAACAACACACTATGAAATATAAAGTAAGAAAATAAATATGAGATAAACAAATCACTTGGATTATAACAAAACACTATGAAATAAGAAGCAAGAAAATAAATATGAGATATATAATATAAGAAAATGAAAGACTAAAAATTCACCTTCCAAAGAAAGATTGAACTTCTTGATTCCCAAACTTCCTCTTGATCACCCTCAAGTGTAGGAAGTGTGTTCTCAAATCATCAATTCGAAATTATGAAGTTTATGGAGTTTATGGTATGGAAAGTGGCTAACTCTCTAGTTTTTCTCACTTTCAATCACTAAACACTCTTCCTTATGATCAAGGCAACTGATCTTTGGCTATATCAGAATTTTTGGAGTGGTTTTGGTGTATGAAAATGAGGAATTTCAGTAGCTATGGAAGGTATGGGATGTTTATGGAAGATAACTCAATTTTTCTCTCTTTTTTCATCCTTTTCTCACTCTTTTCTCTTCAATTTCGTGGTCCTCTTCTCTCTTACAATATGATCATTCTATATAGGTAATGAAGGAGAATGAAGGTCAAAAAGAAGGTGGGAGACAACGTAGGAGACAAGAATGTGATAGGAGGGGTGAATTTTCAAAGTAGTTGCATGAGATACTCCTTTATGAATGCAAACAAAATCTCTTTTTGACAATGGGGGATGAGTGGAGATAATGGAGGATGAGTGGGTGCACTTGAATGGATCAGAAAATAGGTAAATGGGGTGTCCCAACCGAACCAAAACTAAGAAAAACGGGGCTGCTTCTATTTTGGGCCGAGTCAACAAAATCTGATATTAAGCCCAACTTCAAATGAGCATATCTCCCTCATCTGGATTTGGACTTAGGTGGTTCTTGGGTCTAAATTGAAGCCCCAGAAGTCTACTTTCCAATGGTGGTGGCCTCACATTTAAATTCAAACTGTACAAAGAGATATGCCTAATTTAGTGAAGGCTGTTCATTTCCCTCGGGCTAGGTCAACAAAATCTGCTCTTAAGGCCAACTTCAAATGGGCATATCTCCCTCATCTAGACTTGGGCTTAGGTGGTGCTTGGGTCTAAATTGAAGCCCCAGAAGTCTACTTTCCAATGGTTATGGCCTCACATTTAAATGCCAACTTTACAAAGAGATATGCCTAATTTAGTGACAGCTGTTCATTTCCCTCTTAATGATTTGATGCACATTCTTTTCCTAAACTAGTTTTCTTCCATCCCCTCCTATTTCCTTCAACTCCAAACCTATAAACAAGATGTTTTTAAATATTTCTCAGGTCTAAAATAGTTTGGCCAAAAAATGTATAAAGGTTGGAATTAAAGTTCAAATTCCATCTCTCTTACTGAGGATTCTATGAGAAACACATTCTAATTGTCATCATCGGGTAATCAAAAGAAAGCGCCCAAGTCTTAGGGTCGGTCAAAATGGGGTGTCTACAGTTGCCCCTCTTTGACAGAGCTCGAAGTCATTTCATGACGTGAGTGAATGTCAAAGCCCGATGACGGCCCTTTTGACAAGGCCGTAAGACTTGGGCAAACAAACAAAATGCAGATACAGTTGGTTGAACCCAAGGGTTGCCTACGTTTCCCTTTGCAAGGAATCAAACCAGCGTAGTTCAGGGACAGAATGCAAGTGGCATGCTCCAAATGCAGTTTGAAAGTTGGACTTACACGTTTCGCTAAGCCAGTTGTTTGAAAATTCATGATTACGCAATGCAATGCAATGTCATGTAATGATATAGATGTGAAGATGGTAACATGGGAGGCAAGCTTAGTGCAAATGATAGGAAATAAAGGAGGGTGCATCGCATATAAATATGCATACCGCACAAATAAAAGGGGGAGTTGCATCGCATACAAATGTGCATATCGTAGAAATGCAAATGGGGTGCATCGCATACAAATGTGCATACCGCACAAATGCAAAGGGGGTTGCATCGCATACAAATGTGCATACCCCACAAATGAAAAGGGGTGCATCATATACAAATGTGCATACCTCACAAATGCAAAAAAGGGGTGCATCGTATACAAATGTGCATACTGCACAAATGCAAAGGGGATGCATTGCATACAAATGTGCATGCCGCACAAATGCAAAAGGAGGTTACATCGCATACAAATGTGCATACTGCACAAATGCAAAAGGGATGCATCGCATACAAATGTGCATACCGCACAAATGCAAAAGCGGATTGCATAGCATACAAATGTGCATACCGCACAAATGCAAAGGGTGTTGCATCGCATACAAATGTGCATACCGCACAAATGCAAAGGGGGTTGCATCGCATACAAATGTGCATACAACACAAATGCAAAGGGTGTTGCATCGCATACAAATGTGCATACCGCACAAATGCAAAGGGGGCCACGGATGCCACTTCTCTTTCTGCTCGTATTCACAACTTTCCCTATTCTCCAACGGGGTGACAGACTAGGTTGGTTCAGTATCTAGAATTGAGGCGCATACACGCTACCTCAACCTATTGGGCTGCCATACAGATTTCAAGCCGGGGATACACCCTTGGGTATTTAAACCAGACTTTAGTCTCGGAAATTCTAAACCTTTGCGTTCTAGGCCTCGGCCATTCGAACTCTAGTTTTCATCGTCGCAGTTAGTCTCCAAGGAACTCAATGCAAACACAACCAAGTGGCTATACCAGACCGCCTGAAGTCGTTCGGGCATAACAAACACCAAAGGAATTGCACCTCTAGAGGATTTAAAGTCTCCTAGACTCAGGAGTGCACATGACAGTGCAAGTGAGGTGCACAAAACAGTGTGATGTAGGATGCACAAAATAGTGCGATACAAAGTGAATGCACAAAACAGTGCAAATGTGGGTGAATGAAAGCACAAAACAGTGCTATATGAGTGCACAAGACAGTGCGATATGGGTGAATGCGTAGGATAGCGCAATGCAGGTGCACAAGACAGTGCGAGTGAGGGCGCACAAGATAGCGCGATGCGCAAGATAGCGCGATTGACTTGAAATGCACAAGATAGTGCGATGCGCAAGATAGCGCGATTGAATTTGAATTGCACAAGACAGTGTGATGAAATTGCAATTGCACAAGACAGTGCGATGGAAGTGAAATTGTACAAGACAGTGCGATGCGCAAGATAGCGCGATTGAATTTGAAATGCATAAAACAGTGTGATGTGCGAGACAACGCGATTGATTTGAAATGCACAAGATAGTGCAATGCGCAAAACAGCACTATTGAATTGAGATTGCATAAGACAGTGCGATGCGCAAAATAGCGCGATTGAATTGATGCATAAGACAATGCGATTGAATTTGATGCACAAGACAGTGCGATTGAATTTGATGCACAAGATAACGCGATGCACAAGAAAGCGCGATTGAATTGATGCACAAGACAGTGCGATTATTGTGCGATAGATGCACAGAATGGGTGCGATCATGCGATAGATGCACGAGGCAGGTGCGACGTGCGATAGATGCACGAGGCGGATGTGATCATGCAATAGATGCACGAGGTGGGTGCGACGTGCGATAGATGCACGAGGCGGGTGTGATCGATACGGTATACATATATTCATGTGCAGACATATACACAGACAGAGACAGATATATACACAGATATATACGGTATATATACACAGACAAATAACAGACCTATACACAAACATATACAGGCACAGATATATACAGTATATATACAGGTATATACGACACAGACATATACGGACATATACACAAATATATACAGGTGGGGAATATTCCGCTTGCGACTGTTAGTAGGAAGATGTCGTTACTAAGAAGGCATATTCTGTTTGCTGACGTCAGCACACGTAAACGTACACAAAAAAAGAAACGAAAATCACAAAATCCATGGATACGGGGGTTCGACCTTCTGATCTCAAACTTAGTCTTCTAGTCCCCAACCACTGAGCCGAACCACTGAACCAAGCCACTTTTGTGACAAATAATTCAAACAAATATATATATAATACATAGGTATACAAGACATATATATATATATATATATATATAACCAAAAGAAAACAAAAGACACATTTGTTATGGGGTTTGAACCCCTGACCTCGGGCTCAGCCTTCCATTCTTCAAACGTCGAATCAGACCACTTCACCATGTCACTCTTGTGACAAAAATAGTCGAATAAATGTATATAATACATAACTATACAATGCATATACATATATATATATGCAACTCTCCCGCTTCTCCTATTTTTGTCTCGCTCTCTCTTCATTCATCTTCTTCGAGCGTCGTGTCTGTCGCGCGATTTCAACAATCGCGGCGCCTGACCGACAGGCTATCCAATCCTACCCCGATTGTCAATGATCGTCTCGAGCCTTCCTCCCTCTTTGTCTTCTTTGACTTCATCCTCTTCTTAAGTTAAGGCCTGCGAAAGAGAGAGGCAGAGCAAAAGCCTGCAAACTTTCTCTGCCACCATTCTGCAACTTCTTTCTTTTGCACTACTCTCCTCTGTCATGGCCTCTTCACACGGTTCTCTCACTCTTTTTCCAGACCTGAACGAGTCCACGATAGAGATGACCGATTCCGACTCCCCTGAACCTCAACCACGAGCTCCTCATCCTTTCCCTGTTTTTAACTTTCTAGCGATGTCAGTTGAACAAATCATAGCGGCACAGTCTGACATCAAAGCAAACTCGTATACACTGAGGTCATGTGTGGAGACCGTGACTACAGTCTCCAAATTGTCCCGTCGACTGCAAAACAGGACGTGTGAGGTACATCAGTGAAATGCACAACTCTCCCTCCTCCAACGTATGTACAAAGACGCTCGGGTAGAAATTGGTGTGCTGAAAAAGCAGAACAAAGAACTGAAATGACAGACCATCTCCATGGCTCGATTCGGAGTTTCTTCGCACAACCAATTTGATGGCTGGCGAGGAATAATCTCATTCGGAAGCTCTACCAAGGCTGAGGCAGAGTCTTCAAGAGCTTTGAAGGAGTAAAGATGAAGTGAGGCAGGTGATGGTAAAGTCAGGCAACGAAGCTGTGCGCAAATGAAGCCGGTTGTAATCTTCGTTGCCGAGCTACTGCCAGAAAACTAAGAAAATGCTACTCTCCCTTTTTGCTTTTTTGTTGTTTTTTTTGTTTTTGTTTTTGTTTTTTTTTTTTTTTGTGTCTCTGTGATTGGGGATGTCCTCCCCTGACTGCAATAAAATTAGTTTAGTTTTTGCACATCAATGGTGTGACTGGCATATCACTTTGAACTTGAAAACATTTTTGTTTGATTGAATTTGAGAGTGATTGAATTTTGAACTCTTAATTGAACATTAATTCTATACTGACCTGAATCAAAGAATGACTTAACGAAACAAGAACGAAGCAAAACAATCCAAACACACTTATATACACTGACTTGTATGAATACGCTGACTGGTATAAATATACTGACTAGTATGAAAGGAACACACTTATATACACTGACTGGTATGAATACCCTGATTGGTATAAATACACTGGCTGGTATGAATACACACTTATATACACTAACTGGTATGAATACCTTGACTGGTATGAATATACACTTATATACACTGAATAGTTTACTGGAGCGGTGGAGAAGACAGAATCTCTAACTAGACTATGCCCCTAGTTCATTGCCTTGACCCTTTTTGTCTCTTGATTTTTTTTTTTTTTTTTTGTAAAAATGTTTTGATCAACATAAGATTTAGATTGGCAAACTTATTCCATTTTCTGTTTCAAATCATGTAAGCTAAACTGTGAGCACTGAAAATTTTCCCTTTTCAAATCCAAAGAATGGTCCAAGTTTTGCAAAATGGAGCAATTTTCGAGAGAAATTAGTCAACTTCATTCAAAATAATCAAAATATATTTTTGCAAATGGCCACTACCCAACCAACATGGAATCAAACATTGGGATGCATAGCCCCGAACCAGATAATCAATGGTGATAACCGAACCAAGCCAATTTGAACCGAATGAAGCCGAGCGGAACTGGACCAAACTAAACTGAATAGAACGCAACCAAGTTGAATTGAACCAACTGAACCGAGTAGAACGAAGACAAATGAAGCAAACACGGACAGGACAGCCAAGTCGACTAAAGACATACCAATCAAATATGGACGAGATGAATGAGTTGAAAATTTACTAGGGTCGAACTTCAAGATAAAGCTACCTACATATCCTAAAGATAGGAATCAGGCCAACGTAGTTCTGGCTAAGGTTCACTCGGGTATTGACACTCTCCTTTTGTACTCTAACTTTTACCAAAGCCGCCTTTTCGGGTTTTCAACCTTGCGAGCTTTTCATTTTTCATTTTTTCATTTTCATTTTTTTTTCATTTTCATTTTTTTCATCATTTTTTTTTAATTTTTTTGTTTTTCTGCTCTAACTTTTCCCTATGTCACCCTTCCGGGTTTTCTACCCAGTGAGCCTCTCAAGGGTTTCAGTTTAGGTTGTCCATGTTGATTGGGTGTGAGATCTCTAGGCCATCAAAATCTATAATAATGACTGCTACACTTGACCAGGAGATATGATCATGTAGGGACTAGGATACTTAGGTCTGAATTTGCCCCTAGTGTAGTGGATAGGAACTCAATTGTCCTTCTTCTCTCAAATTAAGGGTTTTGCCTTTCTGGGCGGTCTTCATTGGGAAACGATCCAATTTTAACTCTTTGATCACATCCAACATTTTGCCCTTAGTTCAAGGGTTGTTTCAAATCTAAAATCACATCATTGCCCCTAGTTCAAGGGTTGATTCCAATCTAACTCATATCCGACCTTCTTGCCCCTAGTTCAAGGGGTATTTCTAATCTGAATCACATCATTGCCCCTAGTTCAAGGGCTGATTCCAATCTACGTCACATCCGACCTTCTTGCTCTTAGTTCAAGGGCTGTTTCCAATCTGCATCACAGGCCCTACGTAGTTTCGGTTAAGGTTCACTCGGGTATTGACACTCTAACTTTTGCTAAAGCCGCCCTTTTGGATTTTCAACCTTGCGAGCTTTTCATTTTTTTTTCATTTTTCTTTTTTTTTTTCATTTTTTTTTCATTTTTCTTTTTTTTTTTCATTTTTTTTTCTTTTTTTTTGTTTTTCTGCTCTAACTTTTGCCTGGGTCGCCCTTCCGGGTTTTCAGCCCAGCGAGCCTCTCATGGGTGGTACCTCATTGCCCGTAGTTCAAGGGCTGCCTTCATTTTGGATATGCAAGCCTCACACTTTAGTTAATCATTAAATATTTTGAATCACGGTTTGAAAGCTATGGAGGTCGGACCTCAAGTCAAGAGAGATCCTATGCTGTATAATCTCAAGATCAATTCCAGGCATGTCTTCGTAGGACCACGCAAAAATAGTTTTTGAAATCTTTTCACAAGGTGACTAATCACTCGTACTCTTATGAAGACAAGATAGAACCAATTTGGACCAAGCCAGGATCCTTCTCAGTACTCACATTAACATAAATGATTTTATTCATCAAAGGCTTAGCACACCTCTTTTCCTCTCAGTTGATCAAAATTTGCAAATCCTTAGGAAATTCTCCCTCTTTGTTTTTATCAGAGTTTTCGAAAAAAGTTTTGAAAAACTTTGATCAATGCAATGACTTAAAGGTACAGAGAAGTAGAAAGAATCTATGGCACTTTTATTGAAAAGATATTATGACTTAGCGATGATAACAGACTCAAACGACCTAGACAGGACGAAAATGTCTAGGTTAGCACTCTCAAACTCAACAGACTCTGACTCACTAGAATGACTCAACACTCAGTTCAGAAAGTAAAACAAAAGGCATTTCCTAATTTGCTAAAATCAGTGCGTGCCATCCATCATGTTTGGAGTAAAATACGTGCCATCAGCAGGTAGTTCACCTCTGATCACAGGACCAGCTATCCCCCAAGTTCATTGACCCAATGCTGATAGACTTTGTAGAACCTGGTGGAATGATGATCTTGTTGTCAATCAGGTCTTGAATTTCATGGCGAAGGCGAAAACAACGATCAGTATCATGGCCAAATTGCTGATGGAAGGTGCAATACTTGGTAGCATCATGTCTAGCTGGAAGGAGATCAGAAAGAGGTCGAAAATCAAGGGGTTTGAGGTGGCCTTGTCCTATGAGGATTTGGAGAGCTTTAGACAAGGTCATGTAAAGGGGATTAAAGATGCGGTTACCAGTCCTGGAAGTATTGATGGAAGGGTCGACGGGTGTTGACTGGGTTTGATAATCTTTTACGAGTGTAGGACTGGAGCTGGAAGGGGTGTTTCTGGTACAACATCCTTGTTTATGGCTTACCCCCTAGTTTAAAATGCTCCTAATTTGAGCGACAAAAGTGTCATCCATAGTCTTTGTAACAACTGCAAGTACTTGTTGTTTGTTCTACCCTTTGACTTTTAAAGCCTCAATAGCCCATCGGAGATGTGCATAAGGATCAATACTTGCCCCGACTTCGCTTTTGCCACTTGCTTTAACTTTGCCAAGGGATTGGGTGGCTGTATCGGAGCGAGGTCCACTTATTGTTGACATGTCATCACCTAGACTTAAGATACCTTCGGGTTGGCCATTTTCAATTGTAGCTCGCCCCAAGATTGGAGAGCTTTTTGACGGGAAATTTCTGGCACATGATGTGGTCGATGATAGAGCCAAGATCCCAAAGGCTAAATCTGCCAAAGTGCTCTGAAGATCTTCAATCATGCTCAACAACTTAGAAGTAGTGGGTTCGGTTATTGGTGCCTGCGAGGTATTTGAACCGATTTGGTCTTGGTGAACTGGTTGGGGCGGGCTCTTTGGAGTGGGTTGGACTGTAATTAGACCATTAGGGAGTTCAAGTTTTGGGGGTTGAGACGATTGGGGTTCAGGTGCATCCATTATACACAAGTCCGTGTTATCTGGAATGAACACCTCATGCTTGGGTAAATGGGTTGATGTGATATAGATACTGGGGTTAAAGATGGACGAAAGTGTATGGATGAGGTTAAGATGAGGATGTGGTGGAACTTTGTCGTAGGGCGGTAACGGGTTGGTAGTGACATTGGGTTTTGGTGGTTGTGGGGGAGCTATGACTTTATTGTCTATGAGATCTTGGATCTCATGACGGAGACGAAAGCACTGGTCTATGTTATGTCCGGGTTGTTGGTAGAAAGCACAAGGTTTGGTGGGGTCATGCTTGGCTGGGAGAGGTTTAGGAAGAGGTTGGGGGTCTAAAGGCTTCAAATACCCTCTTTTTGTCAAGATATTCATTGCTTTGGAGAGTGACATATGGAGAGGGGTAAATGTTTTGATTGGGGTTCGGGTTGTGTTTGTTGTTTGCGGGCCAGCATGAGCAAAGGGGTCGGCTATTTTAGTAGTGGTAGCAACCAAGTTGATTTCAGAGGGTTTCACAATTGTGTTACCACTGGTGGTAGCATTGGAACTGCGACCAAAAAGCTTTCGAACAGGTTCCTTATCCTCCACAATGATTCCATGTTTGATGGCATCCTCTATCTAGACCCCTATCTCATTTAAGTCATTAAAAGTGAAGAGCGGGAGGACTATCATTTTTTGTAACATCTTTCCATGCAGATTTCTGACTATCATACAGATTTGGTCTTTTTCAAGGTCTGTTGGTCATCATTGCTGCTTTTGCCCTCCATCTGGTGATAAAGGCCACGAAACTTTCATTGGGCTCTTTACAGGTGGCCTCTAATTCCCGAGTAGTCACTTTAATCTGGGTGTTATAAGCATACTGGGTGATAAAGGCCCCGGCCAACTCTTCCCAACTTTGTTTTACCGAGTCCTCTAACTTGGCATACCAGATAGCAGCCACTCCTGACAAAGTTCGCCCGAATAAAGAGAGCTTTTGCGGACGAGTCAAACCCATAGGCTTTAAGACATCAGAGAACAGGTGAATATGCACCATTGGGTCGACGGAGCCATCAAACCTATCAATGTATGGCATTTTAAACCGTTCTGGCAACTTCACAGCTGTCTCAGTGTACCTGTCTTCGATGTCCAGGATTGAATTGACTCCTTGTGCCTTTTTGAAAAGTTTTTCCAACTTGGCCAGCTTCAACATAGTTGAGTCAGACTCTAAACCAAATCCTCTCACCTTTGAGCTGAGGTTCCTTGGGACTTGTTTTGAGCTCTTGAAGGTGGTTTTAGCTTGGTTTGGTGCCTAAACTTGAGCTTTGCTTCAAATGTATAACTCTTGCCTTGTTTACTTTGTTTCAATATACTTGTTTTACCATCTTTTCTTACTATTTTGGGGCTAGTTTTAAACTGTAAAAAGTTCTGCTTTTGTGGCTTAAAAGTGTGGTTTGAGCCCTTTTTTAGTCAGGGGTGGTTCACCCTTCTTGCTTCTTAGTTTGTCAAGTTTTTGTGCCTTTATTCATCACTTTCAAACCAACTTTTTTGAGCCTTTTAACCACTAAATTTTAGAGGTTTCTCAGTGGTAAAAAACTCATTTTGAAGTCCAAAATTGGAGGAGTTAGCCTCCCCTCCTTGTGTCTTGTTTGCATGCCTAGTTAGCCCCATATATTAGCTTAATGTTTTAGCTTTTAGTGGCTAACGTCTAGCATGTTTTACACTCTATTTTGAAGTATTTTGCCACTGTTTTGGTTGTTTGGTGCCATTTGAGTCTTGTATGGCATGGTTGTACTATAAGTTCCTTCACTAGCTTAATGTTTTAAGGCTTTAACCACCATTGGTTTGAGTTGGTTACATGTTTTAGTGCTTTTATCACTCATTTCCAGCACTTAAACATCTCTGCAACCTCCCTTCTTTCTTGATTTTATTTTTGCTTTGAAAGTGATTTCAAACCACTCGCTTGCCTAAGTGTGAAATTGAGGTACTACACCCAATGGTTTAATCCCTTAGGGAGGTTCATTACCAATAGTGTAATGCCTCTTTCATGCCCAAAGCAACTTGTGGTTTGAACTCTCTTTCCATTAGAGGACACTCACCAATGGACTTAATGGATTAAAGAATGATTTGGTAATTAAAATGAGTAAACAAAATTGGCAAGTAAAAGAAACAAGATAAGCATTCTTTGTGTTGCATTGCATGTGTTCAAATCCGACGTTAATTTGAACACATGGAAAATGGGACGTTTCATACTCAAAAGTGATAAAAATGTGCCATTTTCCTAGGTCTCCATTGCCCTTGATCATGCATGATAGGGTGATGGACATTTTGGTCTCATTTTGCATTTGTTGAACATACACAATTGGTTTCACAAGCCATCATGCAATGAATTGCTTGATTGATGGTTTGTGAACCAAATTTTGTCCCTCCTTTGATTTCCCCATGAAAATGAGAGGCAAAGTGTGCAAACAACCCTTGAGAAATACACTGTTTTGCTCTATTTTGCTCTATGTTGCAGCAAGGAAGTTCAGGACAGCAGTGGCCGACTGACCACCACCAGTAACCGACCGACCACCGTTGGTAGCCGACCGGCCCCTTGTCAGTGATCAAATGTGCAAACAGAGGCTTGCAGCAGCAAAACAGCGGCTTTTCAGGTGGAAACTGAGCACGTGCATGAGCCTCCCTTGCATTTCAAGCTTATTTAAACGTTTAAATATCTAGCTTAAATACATGTTGTAATTAATTAATTGTAGCTAATTAATAGTTGTAATTAATTAGTTAGTTTAACTAGTTATTCAACTTCGTTTTGTAATTAGTTAACCAGAATAGTTAATTAATTCAAGTTTTGTAATAATTAGTTAGCTTAATTAGCATAGCTAGTTAGTTTTTATTCATTCGGACCCTCCTTCGTGAGGGCGTAATGTTGTAATAAGTGTGCGTACGTGTGTGTATGTTTTCCAACCCCACGTCTTTCTCCATTTTATTTAATCGCTTTTGATGGTTAGATTAGGGACATATTTCAAATTAGCATACCTTATGCTTGCATCCATTCATTCGTATTGCATGCACCGAGGCTCAGCGCATCATTCAAACGGCATTGCCATTTCAATACATTTTTGAATACGTGTTTAATCGCATGTTATCAAATTGATCCATATGCCATATTAGTAGCTGAGCCTATTAAATTGCATATCGCATGTGTTGCATTAGACACTTAACATAGTTAGGAATCATTCATTATTTTCTAACTCATGTCTTCTTAGCTTGGATTACTAGGTGAGTTTTTATGCTTTACCATACTCGCATGAATGTGAATGTTGCCATATCTAGCATGCTTGCCATGAGGCTATGTGCTTAAATGCTAAACTGCATGAATGCCTATAGATGAAGGCTTGTTGTTTGAATTGGAACGATTCAACATAATGTGCATTTTAAGCCCACTTTGTTGAGTAGCAAATCATGTTTTAAGCCCACTTTGTTTGGTGGAAAATCCGCAATCTTTAGGCCCACTTGAGATGGCAACTTCAAACCATTTTCGCAAACAAACATGAGTTGAATTGTTCCAAATTGAGCAAACTGGTCTATACTTGCTTGTACGCATCACATAGTAATGTTAGCTAATAACCGAAACAAGAGCACATAATGTTTATAAAAAATCATATCATGATTAGTAGAGGCCAATCTTTGATCGGGCTAGCGAGGGTGCTCAATTCATGACCTTCCCCTCTCATACCTAAGTTCCCGAGCCGAGGCAACTTTGGTGATAAGGGACACGTGGCCTTTGGCACGAGTCATGGGTTTCCTAAATTTTCCCAAAATAAAATATTTAGGTGGCGATTCTGTATCTGGCAAAGCAGTCCAATTTTGGCACTTTTTGATTCAAAATCAATTTTCCAAAATGATTTACCGGATTTGGACTCCTTGGTGTTTATCAGTTTCACATTGCACTTGTGAGATAAGATTCAGAACCGCGGGAGTCCGAACTGTGAGGCCTTTCTTTCAAACTCCAAAAAGGGGCGCGAAAAAGGCGAGCCACACTTTGGCTTTGGCTTCCAGATTTATTCACCGCAACTTGCAGATTTATTCTCCAAGCCTTTGGCTTTCCCTCGTTTCCATTTTCTTAAATCCAAGCTAATACTCTGATACCATGATGAAATTCTTATTCTATATATTCACAGATCTCTTTTACAAATATTTATACACATGTGATGAATATAGTCACATTCTAACTAACTCTTTCTGCTGATATATGAATAACAAACTTGTAATTGCCTAACTAACTGATATAGTTATTCATTGGAGCTGCTATCCTTCCTGAGTTGTGACTATTATGTGTGACTGTTGTGCCTTTGTTTTTCTTCAGCTACTTGGACTGTTTTACTGATATATGAGCTGATTTACTTATATTCTCATCAATAGGTTCTTTGGAATAATCTGATTTTTGGCTCTGATAGAGGGATTTGACAACTAATATTCTATAAGCTAGAATTCTCAAGTATTCTTATGAGTTGTGATCTATTATTATAATCCTTTGATGCACTTGACAAAGATTGATTAATAGAAATTACAATTCATCCACCATTTATGATTGAATAATATTATATCTGAAACCGTAATGCAGACACTTGCTTTCTGTGTGAGAAGAGAGAAGAGTTAAAGTTATGGAGTTTGAGAGATAAAAGGTCTATTGTTGAACAGTGAGAAGAGAGAATATAGAGATAAAAAGGTAGAAAATAGGAGGGAGAAGAAAGAAGGACAAAAAAATAAATAAATACAGGGGAGGGAGAAAGGTCTTGATGAAAGCATATATTTAGTTTCAAAAAGGCCAAATATGGACTTAATAAGAAAGAAAGTCCATCTATCACTTTCCAAATGATTTGTGAATTGGAATTGGTTGAAATCATCATTGTAGGATGGGATTCTTCATGCTAATGTCTGAAGTATATGTATCAGTATGATTACTAATGGTTGCATTGTGGAAACCATGCAAACGGCAGTTGGAGTTGCATTTGGTATGTGTCTAAACTTTTTTTCTGCAATAAATACGTAGTGGATTTATTTCTTACTCTTAATTATCTTAGTGCCTTTTGATTTATTTATTTATTTATTTTTGGTTTCTTCATGATGGCTGCTAGTGCTCTTTCTGTCATTATCACGTTTGTTCCATAACATTGCCCTCATTAGTTTGTTACAGTTAATTACTTATAATTACTTTTGAGTAATTTGTTAATGTGTACTGTTGTTGTTGATAATGTCTAATAATGTTTTTATTATATCCAAACAACTTGTCCAATTCTCATAGATGTCTTATTTTGTTTTAAGTGCAGACATTTGGAGTACCACCTTAGCAGCCATGGCAGAAAGTAAAGTTAATGTCATGAAGTAGTAGTGTGTCATGATCTGCTCATGTTTGTAAATATTTTTAATTTTTTGTTATGTCATAAATTTCCATTGGTCAAATTTGTATTTTTCTAAAAATATTTATGGCTTAATTGGTTCCAATTTTTTTTGAATGTTAAAGGTGATCAAATGTTTGAATTATTGTGAATTGTGTAATCTTGCTTTTGTCCTTTTTTTTTTTTTTTTTTTGAGGAAGGAATTCATGTTTTGATTAGATTTTGTTGTTTTATTGTAAATTTATTTGGAAAAAATTCTGATTAGGTTCAGATATTTTTTTATTTTGAAAAAAAAAAAACTTTTAGCAACGTTTTAACGAAAATGCCACTATAAGTTAGTATGACGTCATTTGTGGGTTGGGTCAACTTTTATGCTGGCATTTAAAAAAATGCCGCAAAAGATTTTGTACGGCGTTTATAAAAAGTTGCTAAGTTATAGCGATCGCCGCGTCCTCGATGTAATTTTAAAATGTCTGTATTTGTTTTGCCGACGTTTTTGATAGCTTTAGCGACGTTTTTGAAACACCGGTGAAAGCCAATTTTCCTGCAGTGATATGCATGCAACAAAAAGAGTCTTTGAAGACGAAAAGTAATGACGAAAATAAATTTTGTTACGAAAGGCTTATCTTTTAGTGAAGAAAATAATATTTCGTCTCCAAATGTATCATTTTTAGAGAGAAAAATAAAAGTTCGTCACTAATGTACATACATAATAAAAAAATAGGTGACGGAATTATTTTTCGTCATTAAATTATTTTTTTTCGTCGCCAAACATTTTTCCCGTGATTAAAAAGTTTGGAGGGAAGTATGCCGCCAAATTAGTGACAAAACATTTTGTCTCCATTAAAAATATTATTAGCGAGGAAAAAATTTTTGTCACCAAATATTTCAATATACAAAATTATTTAGAGAGCTCACCAAATCCGTTTTCTTCACCCAAATATAATAACACTCATTCACAAATCTTAGGGCTACAAACAAAGGGTTTTTTTTCGGCTCTCCTCTCTTCCTCTTTTGGGTGTCACTGATTTTGGCATCATTCAGACTCTCTCTATCTAGCAGTTGCAGTGGTGAACGGCGGAGGACACAAGTCCGATGAGTATTTCCTCATACCCTCTCTCTTTGCTGCTTCTCTGTTTGTTTATCTCAGTTTTGTTTCTCTCTGCTACTGTTCTCTTTCTCTCCCCCTTCTCTTCCTCTTCTGTTGTGGTGGCAAAGATGGATCTCCCAAAATGTTGAATTTTTTTTGTTGTGTATGAAACTAGAAAGAAACCCAGAACAAGAGGGGGAGACAGAGAGAGAAAAAAAAAAAAAAAAAAAAAGAGACAATGGGGGTTATGGATTTGGTGGAAATGGGTTGAGTTTTAGGTGGGGTTTTGGAATTGTGATGATCTACTTGTTATGTTTTCAATTAACTGATTGATAATGTTGTTAATTGTTATGTTAAAACTATAATGGTCGATATATATACTTTGGTCAAATCATGTTCCTAGGATTGGAAAAACATTTCCAAA
Organism: Camellia japonica; assembly: GCA_030407325.1. NCBI lineage: Eukaryota > Viridiplantae > Streptophyta > Magnoliopsida > Ericales > Theaceae > Camellia > Camellia japonica. The sequence continues at coordinate 110,511,000 of JAPPVO010000007.1, forward strand.
AATTCTTTAGAACCTGAAGTTAAAAAAAAAAAAAAAAAACAAACAAACAAAAACAAAAACAAAAAAAAGTAAGTCAAGACTCTGTTAGGGCTCAAACTTGCACATTTTTATAAATTGTATTTCCCAATTTGGTTGCATAAGAATATTGGTTGAGGAAGATGAATAGGACCCAAATCATATTAATGATTATGAGATGAGATCTTTAACCATTATTTACAAATTGGAGCTATTTGCAGACCATCTTCATAACATCATAAAATTGGTAGCCCACTGCAGAAGAAGATATGCAAATGAAAAGTTTGAAATTAAATGACAAATGAAAAGATTCTACTGAATGAAATCAAGCAATGGAGGAAACAAGAACGCAACCATGTTTCACTTTCAGCCTCTGTAAATTCTTAGACATGTTAACAACAGAGCTATCATCCTGCATTATTCCCAGTCCATACCCGGCAACTTCTATATAATTATTTATTTTAACTTTTTTTTAATTTGGTCAAAAAATGAATTTTTATTTTTTTTTCAACTATCTTTTTTAATAATATTCTATTTGAATATTTCTTCATTTAAAAAAATTAAAATGTGAATCTCTTTCTTGTTCTTCTTTTTTTTCTTTTTTTTTTTTCCCCTTCTTAAATAAGTCTAGAAACACAGTTAGATTGAGAAAATGAATGTAAGAGTTTTTAGAGTGGGGAAGATGTTATAAAATCTTATTTGTGTTATTTTTTATATTTAATTTATGTGTCCAATTCTTGTTTAATTTTTATATCCACCCATGTGTTTTTTTTCTTTGAAAAGTGAGAATTGGTGTTGGTCAATGTAAAGCCGACTGCTCTCATGTTGTGAAATTGTTTTCTTCCATTTTTTTCCCTATATTTGTAGATAAATTATTTGGTTGTGTTGAGATATAATTATATGATGTCCCAACTATGTTGTGATTGATGGAAATGGTGATACTCACAATTTAGGATCTCACATCCCTTTGTAACAGCTTTCTTAACCTGCATATAAAACTTTACCATATAAATAACATTAGTACATCACTCATATCAGGCCTAAACACACTCAACCCACAGAATTCACACTCACAGATCTGAAAATGTAACATTTATATACCCTTAGCTCACAGACCACTTTACCCTTGGCTCATATAATAAATGGACAAATTATATACCCTTAGCTTACAAACCCAACAAAAGTATAGTGTGTATTGAAGGCCTTTACTGGAAATTTGATGAATAAAAACAAAAGTGGAGTGCAGAATGATAAAGAGGGAGTGTGAATAACACTCCTCTTAATTTTTAGTAATAATGCGAAATCTGATTACTAATTCCAGCATGCCTCCTTCCTAGGATCAAACCGAAAATAAAATTCCTATTGACTCAAGGTTTAGGTAGAAAATATAAGTATTCCTCCTTTGGCTGGTGACCTCTTGGTCCAAAGACTTCCTCTTTTTCCCATTCTTTCTTGCTTCATCTTCTTCGCTGACAGTTTTAATTCCTCCAATTAGATTTCAAAACTTCAAATGCCATTTCAAGCTCCAAAAAATACTTAGAATTCTCCTTCTTCTTCTTTTTTTTTTTTTTCTTTTGTCTTGGAGAGGTAGAATTCTCATAAATTACGATTAATGAGTAATGACACCCAAATGATCATGGATTTCAATTGCATATTTATAGAAAAGCATATCTTGTAACAAGAATGTTGATACCCTCTACGTTCATGTTACCTAACACATCTATGGCTATCTAATTAGGCACCTAGTGGTGAAAATAACTTATAAAGCGTGAATATCTTAGTTGTGTGTGTGTGTGTGTGTGTGTGTGTGTGTGTGTGTGTGTGTGACCTCATTTATCATTAAAACATACCTAACACATTTCTCCTTGTACAGGATAAAGTATTAATGTTTAGATTACTCCTTATTACCTCAAATGACCATTGACCAAAATACACTCTCTTTCCAAACCTCATTCCCAAGTAATTATTTATGTGCTTCAAACTACACTCGGCATGTTCATGGTTCCACCCCCATTTTATGGAGCCTTTGCTCAAATTATTTGCTAATCTAAAAAAAAAAAAAAGTAGTTAATCATACCATCCCTTCCTTACAGTTTCTAGTTATTTTCACTTTCTTACATTGTATGAGCCAAGGACAGTCTAATAACTATTGATCTCCAGGATTTACACTTTCTTACATTGTACGAGCCAAGGGCAGTTTATTATATGAGCCAAGGGTAAAGTGATCTGAAAATGTAACATTTATTATATAGAGCATAACAAGGACAGTCTAATAACTATTGATCTCCACAATTTACCTTTAGTCTCTGTTGTGGCATAAGCAAACAAATTAGGCCATTGAAGGTTAGGCCAATTGACATTGGACTTAGCTTTAGAACATTCCAGATCCTAGTGGAGAACAAGCAGTCAAAAAAAAGTTGAGAATGACTCTCAACAGGACCTTGACAGAAAGGACATGTAGGGTTAGGAGTCAAGCCAAACTGTTGCAATCTATCCCTAATATTAAGTCTAGAATGGAGAGCAGTCCAAACTATGAAACTGACTCTAGGGATCATGTGAGGTCCCTAGATAAGCTTATGCCAAGTACCTTGTCAAATTTATGCCTCCAATGATCCCAGGAAGATTTGATAGTGAATTCCCCTGCAGGATTAAGCTTCCAAACAGGTTGATCATTTCTGGAGGAATCAGGTTTACAACTACAGGGAGTAGAGGATTAAGCTTAACAGTGCTAATTAATTGCTACCCTTTCAAAAGGTTAAAAAAATGCTAATTAATTGCTACCCTTTCAAAGGGTTAAAAAAATATATATATAAAGCATACTCAACTGAAGTTGCTTTATTTGGTGGTACTTTTACAATTGATAATACTTTCTTTCAAGTTGCTTGCAAGGTGTTAGTGGTATTTACTCACGTCAATTCATATCTGATGGTGCTTTTACAAATAATAACTACTAGTTTTATTTGATTGCCCAATGTTATGAGCTTTTGTGTTAGAATATGAAGAGCCATTTGCTGGATAATTCTGGAACTTTGGTTTTAGAGGCCAATGGCTAAAGAGATAAATATGTGGAATTTGAGGTCATGGCCATTAATGTTATGTGTTTCGTCATGTTATATATATTTACTGATGTGTGGATAGATGTTGTTACTACACTATGTTGCTTTTGATCCTCAGCTGCTGCAGTTCTGTGGTTGTGGTATAGACTAGGTGTGGACTTTGTAATATTGTGGTTGTTTACTAGTTTTACAAATAATTTAGCTCACAGGTTGGAGTGCATAAGGGGTAGCTGACTACATACTGCTGAATCAAATGGCCCATTTTCCTGTTTATGCACCATGGTTTGTGCAACACTTAATACCCCATTTTCCTGTTTGTACAACCATTGTTTGTGTAACACTTGGTACCCATTTTGAAATTTCATGCAATAGAGATGCATTCCAATTATGTTATCTTAGGAACTTTTAGTTATTTAAGAATAGTTTTCTCTCTTCTTTTGGATGGCTGTAATGGTTATTGGTTTGATAGTTAAAATTCAGGATGCATACTATTGTAGACGTCCCCAAACGCCTCGGGAGGGATTGAGTCCCGTTCCGTTCGTTTTGGGCTCACTACAGTTCAGGACTATAATGTCACGGTTCTTAATCTGAACCAAAGAGTCCAAATCCGGCAAATCGTTTTGAGAAAACAGATTTTTTGAAAGAAGTGCCAAACATGGACTGCTTTGCCAGATACAGAGTCGCCACCTAAATATTTTATTTTGGGAAATTTAGGAAACCCTGACTCGTGCCTAAGGCCACGTGTCCGTCATCACCAAAGTTGCCTCGGCTCGGGAACTTGGGTACGATTGGGGAAGGTCACTTTGTGAGCACCCCCGCTCGCCCGATCAAAGATCGGCCTCTACTAACCATGATATCTAGTTTTGAAAACATTGTGCGTTCTTATTCCGGTTATTAGCCTAGATTTACTATGTGATGCGCACAGCATACAAGTATAGACCGGGTCGCCTGAATTGGAGCAAAACATTTCATGTTTATTTTTTTGAAAGATGGTTTGCTACTCGCAAGTAGGCTCAAAATGTGGATTTTGCCACCCTCGGGTGGGCTTAGAAAAGATGGTTTCGCCACTATCTAGTGGGCTTAAGACTCTCAGTCAATGATTTGCTCCAATCCAAATAACCCAACCTTCACCCACAGGCACTCAGGCAAATATATCACATAAGCATATAGTCTCATGGTAAGCATGCTATCATGGCAGTCACTCACACACATGCAAGGATGCTAAAGCATAAAAACTTACCGAGTACTCCAAGCCAAAACAGAAACTACGTTAGAAATCCATGCATGATCCTAACTATACAGAAATGCCTAATGCAACACATTCAGTAATGCAACTAAGATAGGCTCGGCTATTTTAAACATGGCATATGGAATGCTACAGCTAACATGTATTCAACTCGGAATTGAAATACAAATGCAGTTAGTATGATGCGTCGAGCCCGGTGCATGCAAAACAAATGAATGAATGCAAACATGCTATCATACTGTATGCTAATTGAAACATGCCCTAATCTAACCATCATAAGCTGGTAAATAAAAGGAAGAAAGACGTAGGGTTGGAAGACATACATCACACGCACACACACTTATTACAACATTGCCCTCGTGCAGAGGGTCCGAATAAATAATATACAGTCCCGAATAAATAATACAGTCCAAATATGTACAAAACCCTAATTAATTAACAAATTAATCTAGGAAAGCAGTAAATTTAGTATGCAGGCTAGGGACTACCTCGACTCTGCTCCGGATGGTGAATGATGCATGTTCGGGTTGCTTGGCGTAGAAATCCATTGCGACGCCCCAATTAGCCTCTGTTTACAATTAAGCTCGGAATGTCGCGCGAAGCCCCAAAAGATTGCCGGTTTTTTATTTGCTGCAACAGAGAGCTGGAAAGCGGCATGGCAATGTATTTTCACATATGTATGCTTGACTACTCTTCAGGGAGCGTAGTCCTCGATCCTCGTGCCACCAATCGCGCATCTCGATGCATGATGGCCGAGGAGTCGATTTGCATGACTCAATATGGAATGAATGCACATATAAACACAACAAAACCGAGACTCCATCTTGGATAATCCGGAGTGTCGGCGACTGGGAATTGAGACACGTTCCATCACTCGAAGTACGAAACGTCCCTCGTTTCCCGTGCTCGGGCTAACTCCTATCCCAAACACAATGCAATATGCATGGCATGCATGAATGCAACTAATATACAACCTAGCATACACAATGCTATGAAATGGCATATACAATGCACGATGTAACACGACATACACGATGCTCTAACATACAACTTAGCATACGCAATGCCATGAATTGAAATGGCATACACAATGCATAATGGACTTACACTAACATGAGTGGACCTCAGCCGCACTCACATCGGTGGCTATAAGATGAAAATGAGACACTCGAGATGCGTGCACACGTGCACGCGAACTGAGGACCGATCCTAAGGCACAAATGCCACTCTAACAAGGCATGGCAAGGCATGGAATATGGCCTACAAGCATGTGAATTTCAGCACTAAAATATGATGCTAAACAGCCCCGAAACATGGCAATATGGCACCCGATGCATGAGATGAACCCCGAAACTCAAAACTAGGCATACGCAATGACCTATAGCTATACAAAGCATGCATTTTTTGATCATGAAGCATGAAGACAGAACCAAGGCAGTCCCAAAATATGAACATTTCTAGTTCAAAGCATGGCCAAAAGATGCTAGCAAGATGGCCTAAAATAGCATGCGATTTTGACTATCAAACATGGATTACATGGCACGTATATGAAGCAAGTGAGGACTCATCAAACCAGAAAAAATCAGTGAACTAAACATGCCAAAATATGTCCAAATACACATGGAAAAGCAGCCAACACATGCACAAATGACGGGCTCCTTTGGAAGGGCATACAAGGGGTTATTAAGCACATGCAAGATAGACATGAAGCATGACCAAAACAACTCTGGAAATCAAATATGGTAGTCCCAAAACTCACCAAATTGACCCTAAAATGTGACTTCAAAGCATGCAAGATAGGGTCTCTTTGGAAGGCCAAAATGACCACCAAACAAGTCAAGGTGAGAGGGGGTCACCCCCCTCTGATTTGGGAGGCTCAAAACAGCATCAAGGCCACTGGAAATCCACTGAATTCCAGTGGCTAGAAGGTCAAACAAGGCATGCAACAAGGGCTAGGGTGTAAGGCTCAAAATAAGAGGGAATCAAGCATACAAGGAAGCATGTGACCTCAAATAAGCAAACATGAAGATGGTGTCAAAACAAGACTTTTTCCAGTTTATAACAAGTCTCAAAAATGAACACAAATAGGGCTAATCTATCATGCAAAAATGGCCCTAAAAGAGAGAATAGAGACAAGGGACAGCAGCTGGCCCCAAATGGCAAAGAGCCCTTTAACAAAATTGAAGAGGGGCTCAAAAAAAGGCACTTTACAATTTACATCAAGTCTCGAAAATGAACAAAAGTGAGGCTAAATCATCATGCAAGAAAAAGGCCTAAAAGAGGGATAAAGAGGCAAGTGGTAGCAGCTGACCTCAAACAGAGAATATCCCTTCAACAAAGTTGAAGAGGGGCTCAAAAAAATACATTTCACAGTTTATGACCAAGTCCAAAACAGCTCACAAATAAGCCTAAAATATCATGCAAAAATAGGCCTAAAAGAGAGTTTAAACACAAAGGGTGAGGAGGAGATCTCCAACAGGGAAAGACCCTTGATTAAACATGGAGATGAGCTCAAAATATGACTATTTAAAGTTTGGGTCGGAGCCCAAAAATGCAAGCAAAAGGAGCTAATATATTGAGCAAAAAAAGACTAGAAAAAGGACTCACCCTTGTAGAACCAAACTTTAACAACTTTTGGACCAGGTTTGGGAGCTCTCAACCTCTGGAAATCAGCTTCAAAGGGCTGGAATGGAGTGTGGAGGTGTGGTGCTATGGGTTGTAGTGTAAATGATGCAAGAATGTTAGGGTTTTTGAGGTTTGGAAGAGAGGAAGAGGGAGAGTTGTGTATCAAGGCTCCAACCAACTTTTGTAACCCTTCAAAATGGAGCTGGGGGTCTGGTTTTATAGAGGGAAGAGTGGAGGAAAGAGGGGGAAAATTAAATTCAAATTTCCCCCCAAAAGACCCCCCCTCGGATACAGGATCTGGGGGGAAACAGAGGGTACATCTGTAAGGAACCAGGTGAGAGGGTCATGGCCGGCCAGGTTCAGAAGGTCCAGGTGGCCGGCCAGCCACCTCCCCTGGCCGGCCAGCCAGGGTCAAAAGGTTCAAGCAAGAAAAGCTGGCCGGCCACCCATATTGGTGGCCTCCCATGTGTGCACAACACAGCTATGTGGTCAAAACCCTGAAAATGTGAACCAGGAGAGAGAAAAACCAACTTTTTAGAGGGGTTCAAAAGGGTCAGGAGCAATTGCTGGCCGGCCATGTCATATTGGTGGTCTCCCAGGTGTGTACAACACAAATATGTGGTTGAGGGCCAAAGAAAGTGGCCCGGGAATGGTCAACACCAGCTTTCTAGCGAGGAAAACGGGCGACGGAGAGCGACGAAGGAATAAAGCTAGCTTTTCGGAACAATTGCTGGCCTCCCACCCTTCTACAAGCTTCCTATCAATGAAAATGAGGTCTCTACCAAAAATGAAACAAAACGGATGCAAAACGAAGGTTCGGGGGCCAAAACACGCGGCCCGGGGCCCCGAAAACTGACTATTAAGCACCGGAGGTGGCGTTTGACCACGAAGTTGGTCTCTCGAGCCACAGTGTCCCTCAAAAGGGAGGAAATAAGATGTGTGCCAAAAACCGGAGCAAACGGAGGTGGTTAGGCGGTCCCGAACCGAGGCACACGGCCGACGGCTCCGAAAAACCGGAAACCGGGCTCCAAACGGGAAAAATGGCCTACGACCACGAAACGTAGCCTACGGCCACTGAGAGATGGTCTACGAGTCCTCTCCCTCCCTTCGGGAAGAGAAAACAGAGAAAACAGAGCCTGGTTCGCAAACCAAGGCAAAGCACAGAAAAACCCGGAAGTTCGGAGGCAAGGCTCGTAGCTGAGACTCTGAAACCTCTGAACAAGCCCGATGTGCAACATCACCAAGCGCTCAATCGGTGACGTCTGAGTCTTAAGGCCAGTCAAAAATGGGGTGTCTACAGTTACCCCTCTTTGACAGAACTCGGAAGTCATAAGTGACGGGAGTGAATGTCAAAGCCCAGAGACAACCCATTTTTGACAAGGCCAAACACTTAGACAAACAGGCAAGATAAACCAAGATGTGCCCGCAGGCATGCACGCAGGCAGGGAGCAAAATGCAAAGCGATATGCACAAAGCCGGATGTAACTCAATGATCATGCAAATGCAGCAAGCTGTAATGAAGCAAGTATTCAAAAATAGATGCAACAGTTTTAAGCAAGGATGCAAAGCAACAACTACATTTCATGCAGTTAAGAATGCGGAGAATTGTTCAACTCTCGCCACGTCTCACACGGAGAAGATACGATACCTGCGCGATTCGTCTGGTCGCACCAGCCTCAAATGAACCGTACATACAATATCGTGCCTGAAAAAGGAAGAAACTCAACAAGCACAATATTTTTAACAACATATGTTCAACGTGACATCGAATGCAGACAAATGTGATGTTGAGGGGTGAACGCATCGCAATGCGAGAGGCAACATGCGTGACAACGCAAGTTTAAGCATGGAGGCATGACAATATCGAGGAAACGTGCACAACAATGCAAGTTATACGCATAAGAATGCAAGTGACGTGCATAACAATGCAAGATAAGTGTAAACTCGAATGCACATTTTGAAACAAAACAACGAGCAAAGCAATGCTAGTTTCGACGAAGGTGGTTCAATCGCGACCTCTGGTTTACCTCCCGGAGAGGTCACAACATATTCAAAAAGGATACACCTTGCTTTCGACGAGTAACACTGGGACACGCACCGAAAGTTGGAGTTGAAGTTCCGCTGAGGGATTTCGCGACGAAAAGTGCACTTTCCTTGTACTTTCTCGGGTGCCGGGGAGTCCAATCATCACCAAAATTTGCAGAGACCTTGGACACCATGTTGGGAAGGCTGTCGGCCATGTATGGTCCAAAGGGGAGGTTGCCGGCCATGTTTGAGAGAGAGGGGTGGCCGGCCTGCCAGAAAAGGTGGCCGGCCGGCCACCTTGCCCAGATCCGGGGCATTTTTGACTTTTCACCCTTATTTCTTTAAATATACAAAGCCAAACACTTTTTGCTCATAGCTCCAAGGCCGAAATCAGTCCCTCTACCTTCCTAGAGCATTTTTCCTCTCAGATCTGCGCTCCATATGCGTTTTCCAACGCCCCACGCAAGTTGTTTTCGCGAAATCTTTCAGTTTTCGTCACTTTAAACCGATTAAATTTTGATTTCGGAGCTTCTTTTCTCATTTTCACCACTTGAGGTAAGTTTGTCTCAACATTTGGAAGATTTTCTCGGGGGTTGACTTTTGTTGACTTTTTCATATCCCAAGAGTTGACTTTTGTTGACTTTTTCCAATTTTGGCTCATTTCGCTCATTTTTGCTCCTTTTTGCAGATTTTTCGAGACGGCTGACCATTTCCCTCATGGTGGAGGTTCTCTGGGTGCCGGAGTTGTTCCCGATATCATGGCTCTGCCCCCGAGAGTTCGGCCGTTTGATCCCGAGAGGTATCATCCTCAGGAGCACGTCCTTCCCCAGGCGGTTTTCTACCACTTTACTGACTTTGATGATCGAGCGCCTAGGGATCTGCTTTTGCGAGAGCCGGAGTCCCACCTCTCTCATGAGGCACGAGAGGTATTTACTTCACTTTTACATTTTCTGCAATGTATTCTGCATTTCCCGCGCATTTTGCGCTTTTGCTATGTTTATCTGCTCACTCAAGCACACAGCTTGTTTCGAATGTTTAGTTTACAACACCGTATTTCGTTTGCGTCTTGAACACACAGTTCAAACATTCTGACTTTCTGAACACGCAACCCATAAATTGATTGTGAACACACAGCACACACTTATTGAGAATTGGACACACAACCCAAACTTTGAAATTTGAACACACAGCTCAGCAACTTGACGTTGAACACACGGCACATACTTTGAGGTGAACACACAGCCCACTGATTTTGAATTTTGAACACACAGCTTAAACACTTGATGATGAACACACAGCACATACTTTGAGATGAACACACAGCCCACACTGATTGAGAGTTGAACACGCAGCCCAAGCACTTGAATTCTGAACACACGGCTCATTGTTGAGGTGAACATGCAGCACACACTGATTGAGAGTTGAACACGCAGCCTAAGCTCTGAATTTCTGAACACACAGCTGTGGTAGCCGAATAATTGGCAAGGATAAAGGAGGTATATTTTAGAAGCTAGACGCTAGCCGGCAGATATCCCGCAAGGACAAGGGGCCGAATAGCTTAAATAGGCCGAATGGGGAAGGATCCCTAGAGCCGAATATTGGAAAAAATAATGATTGAAAAAGTAGGCCCTGGCCCCGAGGATCAGAAGAAACGAGTATAAATATAGTGGCAATGGACTAGAAAAGGTATGTAAGAATCACTTCTGAAAAACTTAGTGAACAAGCTTTCTTGAGTAGAAGAACTAACTTGTCCGTCGGAGTGCTAATTCCGGCACCCCCGACCGGAGTATTTGTGTCTTTGCAGGTGACTAGCTGAGGATCATTGGCGTCTTCCAGGATTCGAAGAGTATTTCCAAACCACTTCCCCACAATTGGCGCCGTCTGTGGGAATACTCGAATACATCCATGGAAGGCGTGACCGAAGATCCTCCGATAGCCACCGACGAGACCACACAGGTAGACGACCTCACCCCAGCCAATATGCTCGGAAAAGAACCATCGCGGCACGACGCGCCTTGAACTTCGATTCGCCAACAACTTCAGCGCAAGAAACAATGCAGGCTATTATAGAACAAGCAAAGCAGAACGAACAAAGGCTCGAGAACATGATCGCTGAGAACGAACGACTCCGTCAGGATTTGGCCCTGGAGGTAGCAAAATCTAGAGAGGCCATGCGCGAGGAACCAGAGCGACCTCCGAGGGCAGACGGGCAAAGACCTCGGGCCCGACCAAAAGATACCAATAGCAACTCCAACTCATCATCCACGGAGCTCGACGCAAGGGGACGATCCGAAACCTCCAGCTCCTCCGAAAAGGATCTGCGAACAAGGAACAAACGCAGGAGAATCAGCTCAAACGAGGAAGACCAGCACGATCCTTTCGTTCGACGGATCGCAAGGGCATCCCTGCCCAAGAAATTCAAAGCTCTGTCGTTCACTCTTTACGACGGAAAATCAGACCCCACTGATCATATCCGTCATTACAAACAGGCCATGACGCTACACGCAGACAATGAAGCCCTCATGTGCCGAATATTCCCTAGCAGCCTAGGTCCACTAGCCGTCAGGTGGTATTACAAGTTGGAGCCAGCTTCGGTTAAAAGCTTCCGACAACTGCAGAAATCCTTCAGGGCCAGGTTTATCACCAACGAGGTACAACCGAAACAGGCCGACTCCCTCTGGGCTATGCAGATCCAGTCGGGAGAGACGCTTAGAGCGTATTCGGCGCGATATTGGGAGTGCTTCAATCTTGTTGACGACGCTTGCAACGACTCCATGGCCATCACCGCCTTCAAAATGGGTTTACATCCTGACAGTGCTCTGCGCAGTTCCCTGACCAGAAGGCCCCCCAGAACAGTCTGGGCACTGATGAAGAAAGTTGAAGAATATTGTAAAGTCGAAGATGATGCCCTGAGAATAAAAGCCGGACAAATCTCCAGCAAAACGGCCCTCCCCGAAATCGCTCGACCAATAAGCTCCGTGCCGCCACCGAGCCCTGAGCCCCGGCAACGAACCAAGCGAGACAAAAGGCGAGACTCCCGCCGATCGAGCGATCAGTGCTCCCACCGAACGAACGAACAACTACAAGTCGACAGCAGACGCTCAAGGCGAATCGACAAAAAGTACACGGAGTTGACAGAGCCGATCGCGGCAATAATGACCAAAGTCCAGCACTTTCCGTTTTTCAAGTGGCCGTCGAAGATGGTGGGGCCTCCCAACACACGGAGGAGGAACAGACGATGCGAATACCACAAAGATCACGGCCACGAAACCGAGAGTTGTTATGCGCTAAAGGATCATCTGGAGGAACTAGTGCAAGATGGTCGACTGCAGCAATACGTGAGCAAGGGGAAGCCAACCAAAGCATTAGCCTTGAGACAGGATTCGCCTCCGCTTGGTGTGATCCACATAATCTACGGTCTGCCGGCATCCCCGACCGTGCATACAATCCAATCACACCCAATTCCCCAAAAACATAACATGTCAACCGGCAGGCCCAGAGAAACTCCGACAATTAAGTTCGACGACTCCGACCTCGTCGGAACAGTGGCCAGCCACGTCGATCCTTTGGTCGTCAAATTACGCGTACGTCAGTTCAGCGTTGAACGCATTCTCATAGATCCAGGAAGCACTTCAGAAATCTTGTACTACAGAACTTTTGTTGAACTCGGCCTCAACGAGTCGGACCTATCGCCGTCGTCTCAGCCACTGTTCGGCTTCAACACGAATCCAGAGTACCCGTTGGGGAATGTTGTGCTCCCTGTTCGAGCGGGCTCAAAAACGGTTGACGTGGAATTCTTGGTTGTTAAGCTTCCGTCGCCGTATAACGCCATCATGGGACGTCCCTGGTTGCATATCATGAAGGCTGTCCCAAGCACCTACCATCAGCTTATGCGCTTCCCAACAGACCGTGGCATTGAGGAGATCCGTGGCTCACCGCAATCCGCGCCAACATACACCTTATGAAGATCCATTTACGGACCCGACTTGTGGGATCCGATGCTTGTACTGGTACCACGTTTTAATGAAAAATCGACTTTCTTTGTCATTCTCCTTCAAGCCTCTTAGGCCCAACTAAGCCTCCGGATTCGGAGCCCCTTTGGTACATGACACCTTAGGGCCGAATAAGCCTCCGGATTCGGAGCGCCCTTCGTGGATGTCACGATTGGCCGAATAAGCCTCCGGATTCGGAGCGCCCTTCGTGGATGTCACGATTGGCCAAGTCTCCGGATTCGGAGCCCCTTTTGGTGCATGTCACCTTAGGGCCGAATAAGCCTCCGGATTCGGAGCGCCCTTCGTAGATGTCACGATTGGCCGAATAAGCCTCCGGATTCGGAGCGCCCTTCGTGGATGTCATGATTGGCCAAGTCTCCGGATTCGGAGCCCCCTTTGGTGCATGTCACCTTAGGGCCGAATAAGCCTCCGGATTCGGAGCCCCCTTTGGTGCATGACACCTTAGGGCCGAATAAGCCTCCGGATTCGAAGCGTCCTTCGTGGATGTCACGATTGGCCAAGTTAAGTCTCCGGATTCGGAGCCCCCTTTGGTACATGACACCTTAGGGCCGAATAAGCTCCGGATTCGGAGCGCCCTTCGTGGATGTCACGATTGGCCCAATTAAGTCTCCGGATTCGGAGCCCCCTTTGGTGCATGTCACCTTAGGGCCGAATAAGTCTCCGGATTCGGAGCCCCCTTTGGTGCATGACACCTTAGGGCCGAATAAGCCTCCGGATTCGGAGCGCCCTTCGTGGATCACGATTGGCCGAATAAGTCTCCGGATTCGGAGCGCCCTTCGTGGATGTCACGATTGGCCCAATTAAGTCTCCGGATTCGGAGCCCCCTTTGGTGCATGACACCTTAGAGCCGAATAAGTCTCCGGATTCGGAGCCCCCTTTGGTGCATGTCACCTTAGGGCCGAATAAGCCTCCGGATTCGAAGCCCCCTTTGGTGCATGACACCTTAGGGCCAATTAAGCCTCCGGATTCGGAGCGCCCTTCGTGGATGTCACGATTGGCCAAGTTAAGTCTCCGGATTCGGAGCCCCCTTTGGTACATGACACCTTAGGGCCAAATAAGCCTCCGAATTCGGAGCACCCTTCGTGGATATCACGATTGGCCGAATAAGTCTCCGGATTCGGAGCCCCCTTTGGTACGTGACACCTTAGGGCCGAATAAGCCTCCGGATTCGGAGCGCCCTTCGTGGATGTCACGATTGGCCGAATAAGTCTCCGGATTCGGAGCGCCCTTCGTGGATGTCACGATTGGCCCAATTAAGTCTCCGGATTCGGAGCCCCCTTTAGTGCATGACACCTTAGGGCCAAATAAGTCTCCGGATTCGGAGCCCCCTTTGGTGCATGTCACCTTAGGGCCGAATAAGTCTCCGGATTCGGAGCCCCCTTTGGTGCATGACACCTTAGGGCCGAATAAGTCTCCGGATTCGGAGCCCCCTTTGGTGCATGTCACCTTTGGGCCGAATAAGCCTCCGGATTCGGAGCCCCCTTTGGTGCATGACACCTTAGGGCCAATTAAGCCTCCGGATTCGGAGCGCCCTTCGTGGATGTCACGATTGGCCAAGTTAAGTCTCCGGATTCGGAGCCCCCTTTGGTACATGACACCTTAGGGCCGAATAAGCCTCCGGATTCGGAGCGCCCTTCGTGGATATCACGATTGGCCGAATAAGTCTCCGGATTCGGAGCCCCCTTTGGTACATGACATCTTAGGGCCGAATAATCCTCCGGATTCGGAGCGCCCTTCGTGGACCTCACGATTGGCCCAATTAAGCCTCCGGATTCGGAGCGCCCTTCGTGGATGTCACGATTGGCCCATTTAAGTCTCCGGATTCGGAGCCCCCTTTGGTGCATGTCACCTTAGGGCCGAATAAGCATCCGGATTCGGAGCGCCCTTCGTGGATGTCACGATTGGCCAAGTCAAGTCTCCGGATTCGGAGCCCGTTTTAATCAACTAATTAAGCCGAATCACTAGTATGGTTCGCCGGACAAGGCGTGCCTTAGTCGGCCCACGAGTACGACCCATTCCGGTTTAATTCGCATCCCGCCTAAGGCAAGGGCCGATTCCTGAATACAGGAAAAATATTTAAGCAAAATATTTAAGCTACACAAACGTTCCGGTAGCAAACTTCCGATAGCAAACCATTAAACCATATGAAATGACTTGCTTAACCATTAAAAGTTGGAATCAGGAACATTCATCTGGCATAGCTAAACAAAAGATTTTCAGAGTGAGACTCAACTATATGAAATAACACTTTTGAAAGATTTTCAGAGTGAGACTCAATTATATGAAATAACACTTTTTTATTTGATTTAAAAGTTGTTACATAGACGCAATCCGCGTTCGAACATTACAATATCTATCTCTAACTTCTAAGACAAATCACGCATCGATCTAACCGGCCCGAATCGGCATATCGCCAGGCCTCTGACACCATTGACAATGTCAAGACCAAGATCCAAGACAAGGGAGGATAGGGGCAGCGGTCATTGTGTCTCCTTTCGGGGCGATCTGCTTCAACGACTTGGAGGCTGACGTGTTTCTAGTTTCTCCTTTCAGTGGTCCACCTCCCACATCGGAGAATCCCCCGCCGCAAACCGTCTGAGCGCCAAGTTCGGCCGGAATTTGAGCTCCTGCAACTATCATCACCATCTGATGGTGAGAACGCTTGACCATCCACGCAATAGATGCTGTTTGATTGCATGAGGCGCCTGCCGCTTTTATTCTCAGTAATGGCCGCGATCTTGAGGCCCAAATCCCGAAGTGATTTTATCAATACTAAACCCCACAAGACAGGCGTCGGTCAACATTCTCCATGACCTAGTTAACCCAACGGTTGGCCAAAATGCGCGCGCACAGGCTGCGCAAGGGCAAAAATTACCTTGCTCGATCGGCGAGACATCTGGCATTCGAGCTAAGTCAGAATGCCGTAGCCCCTCCGATCTCTGGCTCACGGCTTCTTCAAATTTCAAACAACACGCCGCAATGGCTTTATCCAAAAGTAAACGGCCATTACGTCTATCCAAACATTCATGCAATCAAATTAAACACGCACACGCCGAATGCGGGAGACAATTTGATATTTTCAAATAAAGCGTCTTTTATTCAAAAAAAAAATAAAATTATTACATACTTGCAAACGGCGTTCGAACCTTACAATAATTAAAGTCAAACGGCGTCGCCCTCATCCTCACTCTTCTCAACCTCAAAAGCAGAAAATGGAAAATCCTTACTTTGATAGAGAGGTGACGCCGAATCGATGCCTGACAAGCGAAAAGATTCGGCGACTTGAGATGCCTTGATCCAACCATGCCTGAACCCAGGATTCTCACATCGGCAAACCTCTTCGGCAAGCTTCTCCTTTGTCTTTTGGATTCCAACCAAGCGCCCTTCGTGAAAACCTTTTTCATAAGACCTCCCCTTGGCGGACTCCAATGCGAACATGCTCGCCGTTTCTCGATCGGCAATGGCAGCGCTTATAAGCCGACTGGTAACCCTCTCTTCCACGATTGGATTCACCTGCCCTGCTGGTTGCACTTGAGCCGCTCTGATCTCTCTTAACTCACGTTCAGCCGCCTCCACACGAGCCTCCAAACTGCGGATACGCTCTTCCTTTTTCTCCATTTCTCGACGGGCGGCGCGCAATCGCATGCCGACTTCGTAAGCCGTATAGAGCCCTTTCACCGCCCCATGAATGCCCTCGCGAAATACTTCGTAATCCTGACAACCACCATTGACTGCTGCACTTCCGGAGGAAATATTTGTCGAGCAAACTCGACCGCCACGTCTGGATCTCGAACGATCGAGTCCGCTTCCGTCATGGGTTTATTCCTCACAAATACTGCAAAACTTAATGGGTGCGGATTCGTGTCTGATCTCCTTTCGACTTGGGCGTGTGGCGATCTCCCCTGGGACTGCCTATCCCGTCTGGGCGACCTACTACGACGTCGAGG